>VYZV01031652.1:85768-112102 GCA_013401275.1 Pandion haliaetus | reverse complement strand
GTGCGGGCTTGATGTGTGGGAGGGGGGGGGGGGTGTCTATGCCTCTCCCTTTTGTTAGTCCTGGTCTTGCCTTTGTAAACCTGACCTGAGAAGGGTCCATATTATGTGGGTTGCAGAGGGAAGATGGTTAATATAGTCCTCTTCTCATCCCTGAAACAAAGCAAGCAAGGAGCAACGAAAGCAGGCTGGATGTGCCTTGTCTTTTTGCATGTCCTGCATCATCCTGTTTGGCGGAGGGTAAATATCCCCTTTGCTGTATCTGAGTGGGGCCACTGAGTTCTCCAACAATCCGATACTGGCTTCCCCGAAGGGGAGGGGGCTGGGTGTTGGTGAGAGTTGTGGCAAGGGCTGTTTCCACCTCTGCATACCTGAACGTAGGTAGGAAGCAGGCAGGAGGGGGGGTGAAGACAGGCAGCAGGTTGTGGGGCTGGGGTGTTGTTTGTGCTCTGGCTGGTACCATGCCCCAAGGTCAGCCTGAACCCATGGTTTAGGGAACAGGAGAGTGGAGGACTGGAGCTGCCCTTCCCATGCCAGCAACTGGGTGTGTGTTGCTGTCTGAAGCCCTGCCAGCTGTTTTGGAGTGGGTGCTGTGTGCAGGGGAGGCATTGCTCCTTCTTCTTCCTCCTCCACCCTCTTTCATTACCCCCAAAGGGACCTGTGCTCCAGCTGAATTGAACATCCTACAGTGGTTCCAGATGGGTTTGAGGAATTTTCTGTCCCTGTCTTTTTGCCACCCCATCCCTTTTTTGCTGGAAGCTTCTGCCCTTGGTGTTGCTAGATGTAGAAGTCTGGCTGAGATCAAACTGAAGGGGTGGAAATATCCAGCGGAGAAATCAGAAGGGATAAAGGTTCCCACCATCTGTCTCCCCTCTCTCCAGTCCCCTGTGTTGCTTACAAATCAAAATAAACAACCTGAATCTAAACTATGTGTTTTTAAGGGGATGAATCCCTCGGTTCCTTCTTGCTGTCAGGGCTGCCCATGCCTGCCAGCCCTGTGTGTGGGCATCATCTGCAGTGCACTTAGTGCTGACTCCCCCCCCAGCTTAATGACAAGTTCTCACTTTGTTTGTTGTTGTTTGTTTTTGTTTTGTTTTTTCCCCTTCCAGCCAAGCTGACATTTAATTCTGCCTCAGCCAGTTAAATATAACCCCGAAACCCGCGGGTGAGAAAATGTGGCGCTCTGTCACGCTCATTTCAGAGGAGCCAATTAGCAATGGTGATCCTTGGGACTTGGCAGCCTCTTCCCGGGCACCCGGCAGCCTTGGCCCTGCCTGTCATTCTTGGGATAACGTGCTAGGAAATGGTCTTGTGGTTTACTAAGAAAAGCAAACCAAACAAACTCCCTCTCCCCCGCCTTTGCAGCCCAACAACCTGTGGGCATAATTGATTTGCAAGATTTGCAGTCAGGATGTGGCTTTGTTGCGGATGAAGTTGGTGAAGAGCCTGCTCCTCTGGCTCTCTGCCTGGTTCCCCCTGGTCCAGCAACTTTCCACATCTAAAGGCATCCAGTGTGGAGGTACTGATGGGACATAGCTCCCTCTTCTACCTCACCCCTTCTTTTACCACCTTGATTCCCCTTCCCTATTTCCCTGCTGTGGTGCTGGTACCACTCCTATTCCCACTTCCAGGTTGTGGTTTCCCCTCTGGGAGTGGGAGGCTGGTTGACCAGGCTGTGGGCTTGCTGGGATGCCTTCCATCCCTGTGACCTGCTCGAAGGCTGCACGCTGGAAACCTCTTTACCAGGGACTGCTGTCCTCCCAGGTGCAAATGTACCATACACTGTGCTGGGTCAGTCCACAGTGTGTCTAACCCAGTGCTGTGCCTGTGGCTGGGTCTGCTTGCTAACTGGGAAAAATGAGACGAGTAGAGTGATTCTTCCCTGACACATCCTCTGTGTTGGAAGTTCAGCAACATGGTGGGGTGGAGGTTCTATTCTGTTTGAATCAGTGATGGGTCTGGTATTGAATTCGTCTTGTCCTTTTTTTTTTTTTTCTATACATCCCTGGTAAAAGATTCCATTGCTAATGTCTGTTTGAAATGCACTGTCTGATCTCTTCAGCAGTGACCCCTTTTTTGCAGTGGTGTGAGCAAAGGTGGTTAATTTTTTTCCCCAGAGTTCTGTTTGGTTTGTCCTCTCTCTGCATGGGAAACATCAGAAGCTGTGTCAGAGCAAAGGTACCTTTCAGAGTTTGCAGGTGGTGTGCTCCAAATAAGCAGCAAACCTGGGTTAGTTTAAGCCATTTATGGCTGGTTCATGCAGATCCCTGCCGTCTCTGAGCCAGGGCTCCCACTGCCTCACAGAAATGCTCCTCCCTGTCTCCCTTGTATTTTTAGGAACTGTGTTTTCATTTGCCATGAGGTTCCTCATTGTGGCTTGGCTTCTGGCCCTCTCCCTCTTGTGCCATGCTGGGAGTGGTGGAAGGTGAACCTCCAGGGTGAAGAACACCTGTGTTGTCCATTAGGTATTGGTGAATGGGGCCAGCTGGGACTGTCATCAACCCTCTGACCTGTATGCTGTTAGCTCCTGGTGGGAGTAAGTCCTGGTGATCATAGAGCAGGCAACACAATGGTGATCCAGCAAACAGATGGACATATGATATTCATAAAAGAACAGAGGTGATTCCCTATCTGCTGCAGCAGGAATCTGGGATTAACTCGGTGCTGGTCTCTGGGGTTTAGTTGCTGTCTGTTATTACTTCTTATCTGGCAGTCACACCTGCTGTAATGTAATGTCTGTTCTTGCAAGAGTTTGTACCTCACCACAGAGTGGTGCTACCCGAAATCACCTGTGGGTAGGGGAGATGGAGATTCTGCCCCAAATCCTCCTGGTTACATGCTGCCTGGTGCTCATGGGCATGTACTGGTATGGGGACAGAGCCTTTTGTGAAGGCTCTGCGAACCCATCTCCAATTATTAACTCATGTCTGGTGAATGGCCCAGCTTTGATTTGCTGACTTAAGTTCAGGCATGATAGGTGTCTGTGCATGGTGCTCAGACGTCATTGTCACTTCCATATTTTACATCTGGCTGTAGCTTATCTTCAAAACATTTGCAGCAAAATAGCTCCTCAAAACAATGGTTCCTCTTAGTGTTGAGACTTATTTTCCTTGTGCTTCTTTGATTTTTATCTTCTCCACATTTTCTGCACATTGCCCTAGCAAGTTGTAGAGGCTGGACAGTGTCCATATCACATCAATACTAAATTTCATTATATACAAACATCAATCTGGCTCTGGGCTGCCTTTTTAAACTGTCACCCAACCTGGTGGTGTTCAGTTTCTGTTTAGGTCTGACCGTGAAAAAGCATTGGTTCAAAGCTTGTTCCCCATAATGTTCAGATCAAAACAGTTCCTCTGTGTGTTTATAATAAAAATATATTTTCACCAGCTCTTGGGAGCATTGACATTTTCATCAAGGCAATTTTGTATGGCCCCAATCCATCACAACACACGAGCTGTTCCATTGGTTCCAGTATGACTACTCATTGCTTAAAGTAAATTGTTTGCTTAAAAGCTTGTTGGATCAGGGCCTATAAGTGAGAAAAGATTGCTGATTAGAAAGCACATTTGTTCCTGTTGTGGGATTTGATGGCAAATTAAGGACATTAGGAGGATTCCAAAATTAATACCTCTATATTTTGGGAAAGAAATATTTTAATACTTTCACATTACCAAGAGGCCCTATAATAAACAGAGCTTATGCAAATGGGACACTAAAGACCAAATCCCAGACATTTAATGGGGTTCAATGAGAGTAAACTGAAGGCAGAATTAATCTCCAAGAGAACTAAATGGCTATTTTCATGCTTATGAACTTAACATACTTTCAACTCCACCTTAATGAAAGACACACTCAGTTCACTGTTAAAAGAGGCACTTAAAAGGTATTAGAGGCATAAGTCCAGCTGTTACAAACTCCAATAAATTTGGATTAGGTCTCCACTGTTTGAGTTGCATGTGTGGGTGCCTGACCTCAAAGCAAGTTGTTGGTTTTTTTAACTTATTGATATATAGCATTACATTAGGTTAATTACACGTCGCTGTATTTCATGTCGTCTCAGCACAAACCTGCATGCATCACAGCATGGCGTTGGAGAGTGGGGCATCAGGAGCCTCTCAGAGGGCTGGGGTGTGCTGGCTGCCTGCCCACCACCCAGCTCTCCCCTGAGATGAATGCTTGGAACAGGGGCGGCTGCTTGGTTTTACAGTACGCAACTGTACTGTTCCCTGCCCTCTCCTCCGCACCCCACCCCATCCCATTATGTCATTCTCTGGGATAACTTCCCATCCTTCACCTCGCTTGATAACAAAGCATATTTTTTTAAATTTTTGTTTTTGTCTGTTGGATGAAAGTGCCCAACACCCAATGTTGTAGGGCAGAATTAAGAACCTGAATTGATGGGGCTTCGATGCAAATTTTGTCTCACTGGCTCTGGTCAAATATTTGGTCCCTGTGGTGTTTTGCTATGGATTCCTGGCCACCCGTGGAAGGGATCACGCATGGGCAGAGCCAGTTCAAATTTATGGCTGCATCTGTGTAGAAGATTTTGCTAGATAACAGCAAATCTTGCTCTGAAGGCACTGTAGCCACTGCGACAAAAGAGATGGCTTAAAATTGCATTTCCATTTAAAGTAACGCCAAGTGCCACAGCCAGTCCAGCCATGTGAGGGAAATATAAAGCTCCGTGATAGGGAGCAAAGGAGAGGGGAAAAAATCTGGGTAGCAAGTAACTAAAATAGATGAAGTGGAACAGTTGGAAATCTCAACTTGAGTGACAAGGGAGAAAGAAGAGATCCAAAGTCAGCAGCAGATGACTCCGGTCTCACGTCCCATCCCTCTCCCCCCTCCCTCCCCACCGCTGCTGCTGCTTTCCCAGCAAAAGCAAGAAAAAAACAGAACATCTTTTCCAGATTGGGGGCTGAGTGGCCTCACATGTTGACACAGCAATAATTTTTAATGAGAAATTTTTAGTATTTGTGTGGGAGAAGTTAGCGTTGTGTACACAGATGCCTCTCCGGCCACTGCACCGTGGTCCGGGCTCGGCCGCGTCCCCCTCCGGCATGGCCTGCGGGGTCCCAAGGCAGATTCCTTTCAGGCGAAGGGAAACATTTAGGCTTGCTCACCTTTGAACTGCATGTGATGGTGTTTACCTTGGCAAGACAAAGTGGCAGTTTTACAGATATTAAAAACAGTCCTGAGGGGAATCTGGAGGCCTTCCTATATTTTAATCACCCAATTTAGCCAGCCTGAGGAGTCGGCTGGAGGGAAAACGTGTGGCAAAGCATTTTTTTTTTTTTTAAACAGAAAATAGCCCAGTGCTAAAAGAAGGGAGAAAACAAATGTACATTTTATTTTTGATGCCCTCCCCTCTGGGGAAAAAAAAAAAGTGGGAATTCTCATATTAATCCATAGCACCTCCACGCTCCATATGGTTTCTTTTTTGGCATTTCCTGCTGGGCTGTGCTCTACCTCAGCTAACCCTGCTCCCCTCACCCTCCCCGGGTGCGTTCCTCTTCTAATTTGATTTCTACCTGTCAGGAAAGATGGGTGCAAATCTGTTTTGCCCACATATTGAGGCAAGACCTCCCCTCCCTGCCAGCACTCCCTCTGGTGTGCACGATTAAAAAGAAAATTGGGTTTTTGTGGGGGAAGAGATTCACAGGAGTTGTGAATGATGTCTGAAGTTATGCTGAGGTCAGGACCTTGCTTATTGATTTTCTAACACAGCAGAACCATGTACAAAAGGAAGAGACCTCCTCGCCTCCCCCTGATCCAAGATATTCCTCCAGCTTGTGTTAAAAAAAAAAAAAATCTGGCTGCAAGCAGTCAGGCTTCAACCAGCCTGTCAGACGGCTCTCTGCAGGAACACAATCCATGTTGATTTTACAGAGAAGGTTGTTATCCACATTTCACCACTGATTTATTGTTTTTTAACCAGCTCCTTATGCTATACTTTTTTTTTTTTTAAAAAAAAAGAAAAGCTCCTTTTGCACTTTGCAAGGGGGGAGCCTCGCTGGTGGTGGGATGACAGTGGAGGTGCCCTGCTCCTGCTAAGCTGGGAGGAGTGGGGGTGAGCACTGCCATCCTCCAGCCCCCACTGCCAGTCACCTGCGATGCTTTCCTTAATATTTGTCAGAATTTATGAAGGCTGTGGCTAATGCCTGATAACATGCTCATGTGTCCGCTCTGCCCGTGGGCTGCAGTGGGGCAGCCCAGCTTTGAAAGTGCTGAAACCTCTTCTGTCGCTTAAAGAGTAAGATGGGTATGTCAGAGACAGGACTGATGAAGCCCTGCAGAATTAAAATGGCCAAATGCGTCCTGTCGCCTACATCTGCAGAATTCATTAGGCGAGCTTGATTGGCCTTTGTTAAACAAAGATGGGATAAGGTTTCATACTTTTTCTGTGGGAGTCGAGCTAAAGTTTCAGGCTGATGATTTAGTCAGGTGTAAGCATGAAGTTTCCAATTTAGAGAAATAAATCTAAAGTGATTTTATTATCCTCTGTTTTACCCTGACACCCTGCTTCACCCCGACTCCCTGTCAGAGCACGCATGATGTGTTTATACAGGCTGCACCGTAATCGACTGGCAGGCAATATAACACGAGACACAAAATGCGTCTTCTAACACCAGCTTCGGTAGCTTCTATATTTCATCATCTTCCCATTCCTCTGCTGGCAACTCTTCCTTTCTCTGAATCCCTTGTATTCTGCCCAGCAAGAAGTGTGTGCCCCGGCTCTGTGGAAAGAGCCCTCAGTGTGCTGAGACGCAGTGTTTCTGCTCCCCTTGTGTGCCACAGCTTTGTTTTGCTTCATTCCATGTATCTTCCAGGGAGTTCCTTGGATCAGACTAGGCATCCTTTGGCTGGAGTAATTTTAAGAAATGTGTGTGTCTTAAACACCTGCAAAACTTTTTTTTTAATGTGGGAATTGGTAAAATTTTAAATGTTTTAAATAGAAAAAAATGTTTTTTACTTCTTAATTTCTGCTTCAGGAGCAAAATTACTTGATTAAATTGGCTGAAAATAACTGTTTTCCAAGTTACTTAAAGGGAGACCAATATGAAAGTACACATAGTAGCACTGGGGGGAAGAAAGCAAGCCGCTTTGGCCAGGTTTTCAGATTCTGTTGATTAAAAGTCTCTGCGATTTAGTTATTAGTTAGAACATAAAGACACAAAATGCAGTAGGTCAAATTCATTTCTTCATCTCCAATATATCCCTGTTGACTTCAGTGAAGTTCCTTTAATGATGAATTTGTCCCGCTGGCTCAAAGATAAAAAGAGAAGTTATTTTTGTTTAATATTTCAACAAGGGGAAGAGGTTAGCGAGGGAATTCAGTTTGCACAAGTTGTTTTTCCATTAAGTTTAACAAGGGCAGCCACCACCTAGCCAGCTCTGTTGTATATTTGTCTTTTTGAGGGCTGAGCACTTTCTCTATAGACTCTCCCAAACCCTTGCAAGGCAATTTTTGCCAGATGCAAGCCGCAAAGGACACTTGCAGCCATGGTTTGTTTGTGTTCCTGTGGGCAGTGATGGGAGCTGCTCTTGTTCAGGTGCCTGCTGATTTGATTTCATTTGAGGGTAGGCTTTTGGAGGTAGAGCTGTGTGCTGTGTCTGTCTGTTGTCCCTGGCAGTGCAACATCTGAGTGCCACCTGGTGCTCTCAGCAGCTTGCCTAACCCTTGTTGCATTGTGGTTATGCTGCTCCTAGGTGAGTCTCTTGCTGCTGTGCTCGTGTTCACCTTGATGCACTATTTTGCCTAATGCAATGTCCTTTGCTTTCCCATGCCTTGTTGTGCATTAGCAGGGCTGAGTTCAGGCTTTCTTCCATCTCCATCAGGTCCTTCTGGCTGAGGGCAGAGAAGTGAGAGAGGCTAAGAACCTGCAAAGCCTGGGGATGCCTTTGGAGACCTCATGAGGCAAAAGCCAGCTCCAGCTGGGCTGTTTTCTCCTGTATCTAGACTGTGTGGAAGAGCAGGATTTGAGGGCTTTCAACAATCCCAGTTTGAGCCAGGTCAGGAGTTAACATGCGTGACGTGCGGATGGCTGAGGAGGTTTGGTTACCTTTTGGGCTCAAATTCTGGGTGAACTTGGCAATGTGGGAATCCTCCCTATGCAGTTCCTGGAGAGGACAACTTGTGCACTGCAGTGTTTTGGTTGTTGCAGTTGTTGCGATGTGTATGCATGGCTGTTCAGGGTGGGTCAGGTTTATGGGTGTCAGGCAGGTATGTGTGTGGACAGCTGTTTCACTGCCTCATTCTTGCTCCAGAGAAAATGGCATCTTGCCCGGGTCGTTTCAGTGGTCACTCTCTGTCATGGAGTTCAAGGCATCTGGTAGGTTTCTGTAAGCCTTGGCTAAAAGTAGCCTTTCTGCTGTGAGCAGTATTACTTTTAAACCCAGGAGCAAAATGTTTTGATGAAGGAGGAGGAAGCCTTTCCCGTGCTCTTCTCATCCTTGTGTCCCTGGGTGCTTTCCAGAGTCGTTTAGAACTATTGCAACTGGACAAACGGAGGCACCAAGCAGCACAGTGTGTGGTTTGGCAAGCTCCTCTTTATCTAGGATAACTTTTAGGGAGAGCCTAGCTTTCTCAACAGAAGAAGAGCCTTAAAATAGTAACTTTTCTGGAAAAGAACTGCCATATTTTGAGATGCTAAACTGACTGTTGTTAGTGTCATGGTGGTGTGGCTTTATTTCCCTCTTGGCTGGCAGTCCCCAGTGTTGACTATCATGATGTACTGTCCACGGCTACCTATGAGAAGGCTCTCAGTGGTGGAGAGCTGGGAGAAACTGGAAGAAAGTGTTAATCAACTTCACCGGAGAACAGCCCTCGGTCTTGGCTGTGTTTGCACTTACCAGTGATGAATGCTGCTGGTCATCCCTCAGTTCCCATACCTTGTTGAAATCTGGAGCTCGGGTGAGGGCTGTTGGAGCTAGGATGAGGGTCACCAGATATGGGGCTGGGATGTGCCCAGGCACTGTTCCTGGATGTGAGGACTGGGAATCATTCCTGGGCCTCCTAGTTGTGTGGGCCCCATGGCTGTCTCTGCACAGGACATAAGACTATGGGGACAGAGAGAGAGGGACAGCAAGAAAGATTAGAGGAAATGGATGTGGGGGATTGAATGAAAAGTTAGAGGCTAAAACCTTGACATAGCCACATGGCTGTGAGGAAGAGGGCAGAGGCAGGAGCTGGCAGCATCTCCATGTGGTGCTCCCTTGCATTGACCCAGCATCATTGCCCTCAGCATCTCCTGCTGTCCTGCTTCCTCCCAGCTTACCCGGTAGCCCTTGTGCCAGCACATCCCTGCTGCCACTCAAGTGGATGAGCATTGGCCTGGGAGACCACACGTGAACTTCTTGTGAGGTACAGATGTTGCAGAGTCAAAGCCTGGCCACCCTTGGTCTAGGAGGGACTTGAGTTTCCAGTGCCCTGGAGAAGCAGGAAGTGCAGGAGACATGGATATCATGAGAAAAGAATCGATAGTCCCCCCTCAGGCTGACCAAATATTGATTTTGCTGTTCGGTGCGTATCATTTTTCACCACCTTGCTGGCCCTTGGGGTGGAGGCTCCCTCTCACAGCCCCATGAGGGGTGTTTTGGGGAGGGAGGGAGGGAGGGAGGCAGAGGGGACTGGACCTCTCACTGGGCAGGGTGAGGAAAAGGATCAGTCACCTGCTAAACTGACCCTGGCTGGGGAGATGGCAGTGGTGGAGAGGGCGACTTTTGGACATCCAGTCCTCCCCAAAGACTCCTATACCATCCTGTTAGCTAATACTGTTGAGAGAGCTTACGTTGGAAGAGGTTTGCTGTCTTGCATTCCCTGTCAGTGCTCCCCACTGTGCTATGACTCTACTTAAAGGTTTGATATAAAATCTAGGGAATGCAAAGGAACTTCCTGGCTTTCGTTGGTTCTGGAGTACGCACTTAATTTTTGGATCCAATCATTAATAAATGCAGTGATTGGCAACCACAATTCAGCCTTCCCCAGCAATTCGTGCTACCACAACTTTGCAGGAGTGCTGCTATCCAAACAGTCACAAATTACGATTTTTGACTCAAAATTGTATCTGCTACTGCTGGAGGTAAAACTATTAATATATAAATAAAGGCTAATTCTGTCCTGGTTGTTTTTCTTCATGAGGTCACTAGTCCCTGAGGAATTATAAGCAAAACAGCAGAGTGCCTCACAAGAAATAAAAAAAATCATCTCTCATGGCATGAAAAAGAAAGATGTTTGGAATGTTTTTAAAGGATGTTCTCTAGCTTTCTTTGGTTGTAGTTTCTACCACATATACCATGTTTTTACTGGGCTTGAAAACGATGGTGTTTTCTTCATGACACTGTTGCTAGAAGCTAGACTTGCTGGGAATTATGTGTCCAGTTCTTTTTTTTTTTTTTTTTTTTTTTATTTTTTAATTTTTTTTTTTAAATGTGTAGCTGATTTATATATTGATATAATGATGCAAACCCACTTTGAATCCTCATTAAAACAATAATTTTCAACAATTTTGTGGTCTCAAGGCAATATTGACTTGCTGTCTTTACAAATCTTTGGCTTAATTATGAGTTATGTTACCTGATGGAAAAATACTCTTTAAAACAGGAAGAAATGGTGTATGGAATTTTTTTCAGGCAGTTCTGGGCAGTGTTTCTCAGCCTGTGTAAACTGAAGGACTAATCAGCCTTAAAAAAACTAAAGCCAAAACAAAAAACCCAAACCAAAAACCCCACTGAAAAACACACGACCAATAAGTATCAGAGTTGTCTGTGTGACGTGAGCCACCTGTTGCAATGAAAAATTAGGCTAATATTCAAATGCTCATTTGTACTTTGCACATCTGGATGCATTGGTCTTATCAATCTTGCATGTTAAGACAAGATGTTTTGCTCAGGGGGTGGTGCAGTGCTGGAGCAGGTACCCAGGAAGGTTGTAGGATTGCCACCCCTGCAGGCTTTCAAGACTCAGCTAGTGGCTGACCTGCTCTGGTGTTGGTAATAATCCTGCTGCAAGGGGGATATTGGGCTGGGCAATCTCTAGGTGCCCTTTCCAGCAAACACATCCATGGTTCTGTGGTTCTTTTCCACCTTTACAAGTACAAGTCTTCTGGTGTGCTGTGGGCCATAAGCAGGGCAATGTTGACCTGAAGCAGCTGCAGACTGACACGCAACCTCAGGGGCACTGGAGCTTGCCATGCAGAGTGTGGATGTGTTACGTGCAAAAGATTGGAAGTCAGGAACCTGCAGGCAAAGGTGTTCTTGTGTAACACCTGTGATTCAGGCCTAAACCCCTGAATTTTCCCCATGTAGGCATTTTGCTGTGGCATCTTGGTTGGAATAACTTGTGTTTCCTCTCTAGACAGCAAAGAAAAAACCTCCAGAGAGCAGCTCAGTCCTCCAAAATTAACTTCACCTAAGAATGGGGAGATTTAGCTGTCCTTGGGCACCAACTCTCTCTGGCCATAGCTTAGAAAGCACCTACAGTGGTTGTTGCTGTGTTTTGTGGGACCACAGATGAAAATCAGAGGATGAGTCCTGGCCCTGGATTGATCTTTTCATGCCATGCCCCTTTTGCTTGTAGACTGGCAGAGTAAGTAGTGGTGAGGCCCTAACCTACACCAACTTTGGGGTGCACAATGCTCATGACCAGGCATGGGGACAGCTGAACTGCACCAGATCCTATGATATGCCTGTGTTCACCTGCCTGGGCTTTTAGCCCAGTGTAGATAGAGCCCATATTTCAGGATAATCCTCAACCTCATAAATTTACCTGTGCACATGGGACCCAAAGGGAATATTTGAACAGTGAAGGAAAAAAACCAAGGAAAAATGTACCTATTAGGCAATCTGAACCTTTGTGCAGCCTTCATTAGTACCAGCAGGGTTATAGTTACTTTTAATCATTCAACTAACTGTACTAGTGAAAACTTTCAACTTTCAGCCATTTAAATTGGAAAGGTCTTTAAAATATTTATTATTCCTGTAAATCACACCATTTAAGGTCAAAGCAGAAGCATTTGTTGGATTTGAGCAGGATCCCAAGTTGTTTTCTTACCTGGAGTTTGAGTCCTGGTGGAAATGTCTGTGTTTCTAATTTTGCTGTGCTATTTTGTTACTATGAGATGATGGGAACACCATTATGCTGTGCTATTTTCTATTTTTTTAATTGGTCATTCATACACAGGTCTGGCTGGAGTTGAAAATCTCAGGGAAAAAGCCATTAACACCTGCATGTTTGACCTGCAGTTTATAAATCAGAACATATGTTTTCATATTTCTAACCCCCCCCAAAAAAAAAACCTAGAAAAATGTGTTAGTGCATATTTGCAGCAAGCTCTGATGCACATTGTCTTTCCACTGTCAGCAGACCAGAGTGTCAAAAGGTATAAATCATTGCAATTACATGGATTTTGCCTGAGGTCTAGCCTTGATTGATGTCTCTCCTAAATAAGATATTATTGGGGATGTGGAACATGCACACTTCTTAACCTGCTGTATTAAGATTACAAAATGCCTCTCTTGCTCTTTGTCTGCTTGTGTGTGTAGGGCATCTAAAAGTCTTGGTGGATTTCTCCATGTTATTTGTGTGATGACTGGCATCTTAGGTGGCTTATTTAGCTTGCTGTTGTGGAATACACTTAAGCACATACTTGCATCCTCTTGTAGTCACTTTGAAATCAGCAAGACTGATTTTTGCACTTGCAATTTGTCCCAACTGAGCTGAATAGGATCATTAACAAAATCTGTGTGGAGTGGCCTATGCTGATGAAACAGTGGTGCAAGTGTGGTGGGAGAAATGCTCTCCTCTTTCAATCCCAAAGGAGACCTATCTAAGCATTGCTCCGAGATGCCTGACTCATCCTGTTCTTCCCGCTTTTGATCAGCACACCTTCACCAAATACACTACCTGCACCACTTTTATATTGCCTCGGCATTGCTCCTGTTGCTCACCTGGCATGGTAAGAAATCCAAACCTTCCCTCAGGCTTTCGGTCTTTTTAACATTTGTATTTTGTTTTATGAGGTGGTATAAGGAAAATGTGCTTGGCGGTCTAGATGGATTTAAAAACCCAGGGTAGCTACTGATATAACCTGGATCAGAGCTGGTGAAGTGGGCTTTTTGAAGGTGATGTCTCAAGACCTCACTGACTTCCACAGAAGAAAGATTGGGCCTAATTACATCCCTGAGCTGCAAACTTTCATCTGCAAGAAAATAGCAATTTGCATTATATCCAGATTTGGTTTTGTATTTAAGCTGTACATTAAAAAACCCCCACCAAAACCCAACAGATGGGGTGGATCACCATGAAAAAAGTGTATGGGAAAGAAATTAATGAATCTGCTCAGGAATATTACACCTTTAAAAAGTTCCTACTCCTACTGTCTTGTCATTTTAGGTGGTAAAGATGTAACCAGTTTTTGAGGGTAAGGATTTAAACAGAAGAAAAAAGTAGAAACTTTAGGTTGTTTTTGTTTTGGTCCTGTGTGGTGGGTTTTTTTTTTTTTTTTTTTCCTAGAGTAATGGCACTTACTTGGAAATCATTTTAATGGTTACCTTACCCTTTAAGACCAAAAGTTCTAACTTGAGTTGATCTACTTAGCTAAAAATCCCTGTAGAGATTCAGGTTTCTTACTCGAGCTGCCTGGAGTGGTGAATTCAGGCCTTTGCAGTGATTGTCAGCTAGGAGAACATTAATGGAGTATTAGAAAAATGAAGTCCCTGACCCCTCCTCCCTTCTGGCTGGTGGTTTCTACATGGTGGGAAGGAAAACATTTTCCCCGTCAGCCATTTACTGTGCAACAGGGGGAAACTGTCAGTTTGCTATGAGCAAACCCCTGCAAGATAAGTCAAAATGATTTACCCTGTAAATAAAGTGGGCTGTTTTCTTTACTTGGAAGAATTGCCCATGTGGCGAGACTTCCTATGGGAGGGGATGTGGTTGGCCCTTCGCATTTATCCACTGTGTTTGTCTTTTTTGAAAAAGCAACATTGGAAAGATTAACAAGTCTGTCACTGAAGGAACTGATATATCAAAGCTGTGGAGACAAAGCAGACCATTCATTCCTTACGTTTCTGAAATCTCACTTCCAGTACAAACCAGGTCTTCCCATTTAGGTCCACATGAAAGGAGGGATTTCCCTGTTCCTCCTTCCCCCCCAGAGTCTTGGGGATTTTTATATATATGTATGTGTGTGTGTACACATATATAAAAATGTGTGTGTGTGTGTCCATATGTACATGCTCACTCCGTACATTGCAGTTGGAGCCCTCCCAGGCTGGTAAGTTATTTGCCACTTGGGGAGAGGTCACGGGGGTGCAAAGAGATGGGAGTAATTGGAGTGTAGTACTAGACACCAAGAATCACTATTCCCATGGACACGTCCAGAAATTTAGGATGAGTCTCTTAGCGCTTCTATTTTACCTCCTCATTGTAAAAGCTGGAAGAAGTTTTGGTGTGGTGTGTTTGGGTTTTTTTGTTAATTTTTTAAAAATCTAACCATGAGAGGGCTTGGGGGTGAGGAAGGGAAGAAGATAGGGACACTGCTGCAGAGAGGACTGGATGTCTTGAGATCCCTTCCAGCTGTGTGGCTGTGACTTAGTGATTACTAAGGTTTCCCTCCATACAGAAAATCCTGTACAGAAATACCTATATGTATAGTATGTCTGACAGGTACTGGCTATGCAGGATTTATGGTGCACAGAACATATGCACGTAGATCATATTGATTAGTGCGTATGCACTGGAGAGGAAATAAATTCACTTACCTCCTCAGGCTGAGGGACGTTCTGAAATTTCTGATGTGATATTGGGTCCACATTACCAATTCTAGGGAGGAAAAAGGAGTGTATAAAGGACAACCCAGAGATGCGACGGTCCCAGCTCGCAGTCATTGCTTGGCAGATAGAAATGCTTTCTAGTGACGTGTTTCACTTTATCTAGGTCTTTTCATTTGTCTACTGGTCACCTGTATGTATACGTTCTTCCTTCTAAGGCAAAGAACCACATACTACGTTGTTGCTCCTAATGCCAGAAATGCTGTTTTAAACCCTTATGTGCATAAACAGCTGGTGTCCAGATAAGGATCCCAGCATTAAAAAAAAGCCAAAAACTTATTTAAAACTGCCATTTATGGACATGCCATATGCTTCCGAGCCTATTGAGCAGAGAGGCAAGAAGATGAGTGCGGCATGCTTTCCAGGGTGTCACTTCCGTAGCACTCCAACTTGGAGGAAAAGCCTCTCTGCTGAGAGGTGCTGCCTCCCCAGATGTTCTCGACTCCATCTGGAAAGCAAAACTGCTTTCCTGGGACTCCTTTTCCTGTTGGCCTGCAGAGCTTCAGCCACCTGCCCCCATGCCCTTATCTATTCCTCCGGCTGTGGAGGTGTTTCCTTGCTGCCTGTGGCTGCTGGAGGAGCATCTTACCTGGGCAGGCGTGACGGTGTGTTGTACTGCACCAGGCACTGACCCTCCTGCGTACTGGTGGGGTAGGAATGTCCTCCCTGCTGTGAAAGCTGTGCCTGTACAGATGTGGTGGCCAAGATCATGTCTCCTCAGCTGGTGGTGTGCTGGCAAAGGGCTGAAGGGCATCCCTTGGCAAGTGTTGGGCTTGTTATAGAAGTGAAACCTGCTGCTTGGTCCCTGCCCATCACATGTGTGCCCAGGGTGTGCTGGTGATGGAGGATGGGAGTAGCAAGCCCTGCCAGGGTCCTGTTTTCCCTTCCTTCCCCAAATGATTTACTAGAGGGAAACAGCCCTTCTCCTAGTGCTGCTACATGAAGGTTTTTAAGAATTGTGTCTTTTGTCTTTCCTTTTCCCTGTATGTTTCTATCCAAAGGACCCTTGGAAAGAAGGGGGTGAAGATAAGTGTATAATTCACCCAGCTGGCAAGAAAGCTGTGTGCCTGTATTGGAGAGGCCGTGGGAAGGGCAGTGAGGTGGTTAAGGACCTTTTATTGGATGAAGAGGATTGAAAATTGAAATCCTTGCTGTGGAAGGAGCAGATTCTGGGTTTCTTGCATCCTAGGGGAATTGTGGCCTCAGGGCTCTTTCTTTTTTTCTTTCCTACATTTTCTCTTCTAAAGATTCTGGATTCAGCCTGGTACAGAGCACAAAAATATTCAATGCTGTGTCAAACTGGACCTTTATTTATTGCACCACAGTCAGTGCAAACTTCAGTGACAAGCTTTTATATGACCTTGGGCTATATTCCTACCTGAATAAATGGAAAGTGTTTCTCTTCTGAACACCTGGGTTGTATTTTGTATAAAATATATACATTCTGGAGAAAACAGTAAATATGGCCGTGAACTCCTGAGCTCGAGTTTCTTCATCAAATATCCACCACTTCCCCAAGGTAAAAAAAAAAAAAGGGGGAGGGGGGAGGAACCCAGAAAATGCTGAAGCTTCCCTGTACAAACAACAATAAAATACGATTGCCAGGCACAATTCCATCAAGTTTGATAACAATTGCTTTTGAGCTGTTAAGTATGTTGTGCTTTAGTCAAGGATCTTGTGCTTTTGTACACAAGCCTCATGTTTGGTGACATTGAACCTTTGCATGCAGATACCGATTATTCAAAAAGCAGGGAGGAAAGAAAACTCGGGAAAGCTATTTTACATTTGTACTGTGGATTGTTCCCTTTAATCTGCAATCAGAACAAAGACTCACTCAGTTTTTATTACAGTCCTCTTGGAGGCTGTTAGCTACAGTGTGAACCCCTCTGGGGTTAAAGTGTAGAAAAATTGGGAGATGCTTGTGGTTTTGATGGAGAAGTGGAAGATTCCAGTGAGAGAAAGGTTGGTGCCTCTGTTGGAGAGTAACAGGAGGCAGTGTTAAGTGAAAGATGTTAGCTCATTTGCAATCACTTTAGTTCAGTTTACTTGCTGAGGTCACCGTCCTGCAGAGTTCTGTGCCGGCTTTATGCTTTCACATAGGAATAGTTTCACATAAGTCCTTAGCTTAATCAAGTCATTATCTGTCAAGAACGAGCCACGGGCAGGGTGATGGAGGTGAAGCTATTGTTAGCCAGGTGTATGTAATACTTACCCTGCTTGCATTGTCCAGAGCCATGGCTGAATACTGTGGCTTTCATTTGGAAGTATTTCTGTTTTCTTTCTCAGCTTTTCCGTTAGATCTCTTGTATCGCCCTCCAAATTCAGCATTTTGGCATCTGCCTGTGGGAGCAGGCTTCTGGGATAGGTGACACAGTTACTCGGTCAAGACAGCTGTGGTTTCAGCCAAAACACCTGCTGATGAGTCAGGAAAAAGGACACAGAACTGATTTTTAATTGCTGGGTTTGCTCTAACTTTTCTGGCTCTGAGAAGCTTTTTCTCAAGAAGAGAGTGAGAAGTCATTGCTGGATGCTATTCCTGTCTGGAGAGGGAGCCGAGCTGTGTGTTACTCAGCAGAGCGAGTGGGCACAGACCATCATTGCACCTCCTTAGGAAGTCTAGTTGTGTGGTGGGGAGAGAACAGTCGTCTTCCAGGTGGTGCTGCTCTTGCTGGGTTGGGTTGGAGGAGGGGCATTGCTAATGCCTGCATCCCACTTCCCAACACAGCTGGTGGGGAGAACATAGGCGTGGAATAAATACCACGGGAGTCTGAGAGAGTTCAGAGAAAGGCTGGTGTTGGCTCGGGAACAATTGAAGCTTTTATGGTCACATGTAAATCCAAATGGGACATACGAGAGTGTCTATCCACGGTAAATGGGACCTTCCAGACCAGGCTGACAGCTGAAGAGGTAGGGACCAGGAAAGCAAGCTCCTCTACAGCAGAGTTTGCATGGGTTACACAAGGATTTAAATGGCAGGATTACTTTGAATGATAAGGCCAAGGCATCTCTTCCAATTCCCTGTTCCTGTACTGTAACTCTGGCTGCCCAAACATTAATGAACCAGCCCCATTTGCCTCCCATCAGCCATTTCAGTGAGGGTGACTGTAAAAATAGCTAAAGCAGTGGTGCTTTCAAGCTCTTCTCTACTAAGTTGTAGGACTCATAACAGGGACAACTGGTGAATGCCACCTCTTCACTTTGCCAGTCATGAGGGGGCAGAGCATAAGTGATTATTTTTCTTATCATGCTTCAGTTTCCTTTGATAATATGTTTAACACGCACATGCTTTTCCCATCTGACGCTCAGGGTATGATGATATCATTAGTCCCACATTTTATGGCGCTGCTTCATGTACCATATTTCAGAAAAGGGTCGCTAACAATCAGTGGTGGACCTTTGTTAATGAGCTGCAGCGTGTTGCAAGAAGGGGTTAAAACAATCCAGAAAAAAAAAAAATCACCTTCTTTGTAACCTTTGTTTCAAAAATCTTGACAACGAAAGGATGTTTGCTTTTCTCCCTGAAGGTTAAGTTGTCCTAACAGGTGCTAATTTTGTGTTTTCTTATGGAGATCTGTCCATATTAGAAGCAACTGTGAGCAAACAAAAAAGCCAATTAGAGTGCAAGGGTATTCTTCCTCCTCCTTGTTTCCATGTAGTCCCCAGCTATCTCTATCAGTCACCTTAAGCCATAGACTTATCCTTTCAAACCTTCTGGAGAATCCGTAGACTTGTGCCCTCTTTGGGGAAAAAAACATCCTTTTAATGTCATGGGAAAAATACTGTCATGGGCAAGTAGATGGTCCATGCTAACTGGGGTTTGTCATCAGCTTTGGCAATCTGTGTAGCAGGGTTTGAGATTAATGGAGCCAAAGACTTTAAGCAAATATTGTTGGCGTGTAGTTAAACTGTCAAGAGAGCAAGAAAAAGACTTGCTCTGCAGCCACTAAATAAAGATTTGTATTCACCAAACACAGTGAACCTTTTATTAGCAATTATTTGCAGCTCACTACCTTCCAAAAAGGAAACAACTTGGTGTAACTTATTGTTAAGGGTTTATTTGCAGTTTGGGACTTTTTTTTTTCTTCCTCTCTATTTTGAGGGTTTAATTTGAACAGGAATTAAGCTCTGCCATCTCCACTTCTTTCAAAACACTATGGGCCAAATATTTGTGTCATAAATAGTTTCATTTTATGTCAGAGAAATTTGAGTCTTTGGCCAAATTTGTACAGGCCGTTAAAATAATAAAATCCCCCCAAACCAACAAAGAACCCCAACAAACAAAAACCTTCACTGAAATTCCCCACTAAATAATGGCTATTAATTATTACAATATGTTAACACAAGGTCCAAAATGTTTTCTTCCATGTAATCAACTATCTAGTTTGAGCTGTAATAAACCAGAACAGCACATCAATTATAATATTTTATGATTATTTTATACTCTTGGCAAAATGCATGTGCTGTTATCTCAACAGCTTGTTAAAGCTCAGCTGATTAGAAGTTGAAGTTTTTACATAAGTTATTGATGTTGTTTCTTTTATTCAAACATTTTCATAACAAACTAGCTAGGAAAATATTTTTCTTGGCCAGAGTTTTAAGATGAGAGACTTATGTTGTAGGTAAGAGTATGCAACTGTTTGCTTGGATTTAGAACACTGAACAAACAGCTCTGTGCATCTGTCTTTGAAACAGTTCTGGACCACAACACATTTACATTTTCTAAAATGAGACCAGTATCTCGTGCTTGGAAAATAGGCTATTTAAGTGACCTGTATAGGGTGCTTGTGACGATTAGACTACTTGGTTATTCAGTGGCTGCCCAGCTCTCTAGCTCCCCTTTCATAGAGGTTTCTGATGTATCTATCGACTTAAAATTCAGTAATGCTGGTCTTTTCCTGAAGAATTAGATTAGTCTCTCTGACTTAAAAGGAAATTATTTCTTTTGTTATATTGTGGTGCAGGAAGAAGATGCATGCTTGCATATTGGTGCAGCAATGCATTTAAGTCAGTCAATGAGTTCCAGAGCAGTAGGATGAAACTTCAGATAAAATCACATAAAAACGTAGGGATTGCGACTCATTCCACCTCCAGGCACCTTTTCTGTTCCTCTCCTCTGGCTCCCTCAGCAGCCTGGTGAGGCATCTGCACCTTAAGCAGAAGAGTACTGCAGGTAGCTGAGAGGACTCATGCTGTGGTCTGGAAGACCAGAGTAGTCCAGGTACACCATTTTAGAGCTCTTGGTATATGTGAGAGGAGTCCCATCTCCTGTTGCGCTGCTTCCACCACTGCAGGTTGGTTTATTTGCTTGTCTGCACCTCTCTGCATTTGGCACTGCTGCCTCCCTGTTCCCCCTTACCTAGCTGGGGTAAGAGGGCACTTAGTCTGCTTTATAGGCAATGTCACATGGCTTTCCTAAAGCCTTACAAGCAGCTTGTGACAAAAAAGAATTGGACCCAGGCCTCCTGACTTCTACACTACCCTCTCAGGAGTGCTTGGGCAGTTGGTAGCACAGAGAAAAGCAAGACAGAACTGTTGGAAAAAATTGGTGATTAGAGAGGTACAAGAGTTGGCATCAAGACTGTGCAAGGAAAGACACCCTTCATGTGAACAGAATTTGGAAAAATCTGTGTGCCCAAAGCTTTTTTTCTTTAGCTATATCGGCTGATCCAGGAAAAGATTATTGTCTAGAAACCTTGTCCCTCTATTTTCAGACCATCATAGCTACACCAACACTACTCACTGGGAGAAAATACCCACTGGGGAATTATTTTTGGTTCAGTATGTACATTTCTGTTTCTACCTTTGAATGTTTCTCCAGATTCTGGGAAGGAAGTCTAGAGGCCATTTATTACAGAAATGCCATTTAATTTTCCTCCACCTTTTGACATAGAAAATGCATATCTGATGGAGATTATTTGTTTTCACTTGCCATGTGCTAAGAAAGTGTATACATTGCAAGTATTACCAATTTAAACAACACAGGCTAATTGGTCTCCTTGTAAAAATAAAACAACATAGTTGTTTGAAGGAGTGTCATGTGTTCTGGAGTAGAAATATGTCCATGATTGAACTTTCATCTATCTTCTGAGTCATAGCTATAGGAAGCCCTTCATCTCTGTGTCATCTTCAAGCATGACTTAATGCAGAGTTGGATTCTGCATATTTAAAGGATTTTTTTTTTTTAATAGACAAAAGGCCTTTGTATAGAAGCATTAATGAACCTGGTAACGTGTGTAGTGCTCTGTACTTGACAGAGTGATGGAGGATATCTGAAAAGTGTTTCTTAACACTTTAAAGGAAAGTCACAACAGCAGAAGTGAAGAAAGATGAAGGGCTGCTGGGAACAGCCTCCCACAACACGTGATGTGCTGTGTATTAAACATGTCCTTGTAAGAGTTTAGCACTGAAGGAAGTTACCGTGTGTCAGCTTCTCCACAGTAACATGCTTAACAGCTAATAGATCTGCTGTCAGTACCTTGATGGTGCACAGATGAACTTTGTAGTAGTCTAAGAGCTTGACTATACCAATACATTATCTCTGCAGCCCTACTGGGTCTTTAAGGTGGTCTAACACCATGCTTATGGCTGTACTAACATCGAGAAAAAACTGTTTGTGTTGACATGGGCTGTTGTCAGAAAGAGCTGCACTGCAATAAGGTATCACTAAGATAAGCAGTGACCCAGACTTGTGTTATATGCTGCTGGGCATAAAAAAGGCATGTGAGCATAAATACTATGTTGTTTCACTTCCCTCTGTGCCACTGGACACAGAAACCAGTATACACAAATCCCATTAACCAGAGACTGAATCCTTAGCATAGAAAAAAGTTTCTTTACCCAGGATGCTTCTCTTGGCATATCTTGAGCTCCTTGGAAACCCTGGGCAGTTAAGGTCCAATGCCATGAGGAAACATAGTCCTGTTGTACATGCACGGTGTATCTGGAGATTTTGGTGTAATAGGCAACACTTAGGAAATAGGCCTTCCTGAGTGTGTGGCACCCCAACTAGAGATGCCCAAAAAGTGTAGAAACCCCTAAGCAACCGTACAAAGGCTTGGGCAGCAGTGATGATAGTTTATGCAGATAGGTCTCTGCTGAATCCTTTTCCTTTATCATGGGATTTTCCTCTTGTCTATGGAAGAAGATTGTGGCTCTTACGGTTGTCTTGCTGTCATCCTCCTTAAGCCCTCTCTTAAAGAAGAATGAAGACCAAAAGCACCAGAAATGTTCTGGAAAATGTCTGAAGGTGCAACTGGATGGTTGGATGACGTAAAAGCCTGACTGGAACTGGAATAATTATTTATGTGAGTTTAGCTTCCAGGAAAAGATGCTTCTGAGGGACTTGGGTCCTGACTGATGAAATTCAGGCAGCGAAATGAAGGATTCTAGTCTTAAGCACTGGCTGGGGCTCCTGAAGGACTCAAGCTCAGGTGCTGAACTCAGCTTTAAGTGCTCTAGAGACTGTTGTGTGTGCTTATCAGCTCTTTTTGAAACTCTTCTTTGAGTCCAAGAGTGTGTGAAGCTACCTGTGAAAATGTGACGTATGTTTATATCTTGAGGAGCTGTGATGCGGCTCACTTTGAGCTTGGAGAAGTTGGGTAGCAGCTGTGGCTGTGAATACCTATGAGCTTACCCCTCACCAGCAGTAGTGCTGGTTGGAGTCATGGCTGGGTTTGGGGAACCCCTCTGACAGTGCCTTGCTGTATGTGGGGGCATCAGAATCTGCAGAAAGGAGTGACTTGGGGTGGCAGGGGAGTGGAGGGAGAAGGCTGTGGTGGTTCCCAGCAGAAGATCATGTCAAGTAAGCTATTTCCTCTCCAGCCTATCTAAGGATGCTCCTTGTTGACATACGTGTTTCCATTTACACCGCAGTATGTTTGCCAGAGGGCAATTGTTCTTTTAACCCAAACCCTTCTCTTTATGCCTTCTCTGTTTGCTCATTTTAACCCTGTTCCCCTTATCACTGCCCATCCTTCCACTCCTCTCTCCTTCACCTCTGATTCCTATTTCTTAATCTGCCTTTTTTTTTCCCTCTTCTCTTTTTTTTTTTTTTTGTTTCCATTTCCTCCCTCCCTCTGAATTTGCCCACCATCTGTCCTCTCTATCTTGACTACTTTCTTCCATCTTTCCCCCTCATCCTTTCCCTTGGTCTTTAATTTGCTCACACTGAGCTAAAGGTCATCCTCACATGGAAAGAGACGCCCTCTTTGGGGTCACATCTCTGTCTTTGATTTCATCTCATCATATTTGAGGTCCCAGGAGCCTTGAATAGCCTTTTTTTCATAGCAGTTGAATGCACTGCAGGAGTGCCTAGAGATAGCAGGTAGCCTCCATCCAAATTTCACAACAAATCCCCCCAAATGGGAAATTTTCAGGGCTGTGTTCACGCCAATATACCATGGCTGAATTTGGTGGAGCTATGCCAGTCACACCAGCTGAGGACCTAGTTCAGGACTGAGTTACTTCCATTGTTCAGAGAAGCGGTTTGCAACATTTGCAACATTTTCCTGGATTGTGTACGTGCTTTGAGTTTAATTTTCAGCATTTCCTATTTTCAGTTACTTCTACGGAGCTTGGAGCCATTCCCCAGTCTCATATAATAATGCCTTTTGTATCTCCACCTGGCACGCCAAGCCAAATCTGTGCAAAGAATCATTGTCAGTGGAACAGCATTGCAGAGAGGCATAGCTTTTCAGAAAAAATGTTAAATATATATATATATATGTTGGCAAACGCTGCATAAATGTTATAGCTTATCCTGGCAAAACAGCACTTTTGCTGTTACAGTGGATTTCCTTAGGGAAACTGGTATAAATTATCCCAGCGGAAGCATCCTTTTTGCCAGTTGTGAGGAAGGTAGGCTTGAGAGCAGTGCCAGCAAGGCATTAGTAACACAGCTTTGGCCTTGGAACTGAATCGGCATTGTTCGAACTTGTGCCGAGGAGGTTAGCATGTTTAAAATTTGAGCTAGAGCATCTGTGTAGCTTTATACATGTGTGTGTTTTTTCGTAATGGCAATTGTTTTGGTTTTTTTTTTTTTTTGTAATAGCATCTTTTTCAGGGGGAAAAAAAAAGTCCCCATGAGTAAATCTGTGCTAAAATTAGAGCCAAGATTGGGTTTAATGGAGCCCTCGGCTCTTTTTCCTTCTTCCCTGGTGGCTGGAAATTCAGGGATCAGTATCACTCCGTTGCCCCAGAAGACACTTCAGTATCAGTTGTCTGTGCACTGCTAGACTATTGTATTTCAAAGGCTTCATTGCATCCATGAGTTCTAGAAAATCATGTTTTAAGAGGTGAAAGGGAGATGTCTGTGTCCCCGTGACTCCGGGATCTGAGGACTGGTTGAAAAGTTCCCTGTACTGCAGAGCCAGTTGTTTTGCTGTGTGGAGAAATCATCGTAGTGTAAGAATTGCTCCCCATGGGTTATGGCTGCAGAGGTCAAAGTCATCGTCCATTTTGGAAGGTGGGGTTTTAGATTGTGTGTGCCCTGGGTTTGCACTTTGGACCCCAATCTGCTTGTTGTTGTACCAGGGTTATGTAAACCCCAAGTAAAAATAATTTGAGCCACAGCATACAAGCTCGTTGTGCTTTAATAAGGAGAACAACACCACATTCACTCATCACACTTTGAAATTAAAGTTGTAATGTCATAAAAGGGAATTTTTATTGTTTTCAGAGAACATAAAAGCCCTTGGAGCAAAGTCAGAAGGATATTTTGATGAATAAGGTCAAAGTCTGGTGTACATAAAGCGAACATTGTACAGCATTATAGGTTGTACTGAGTGTCAGCAAGTTGCCAGAAGCCCTGATCCTGTCAACACTAGTATGTGTGCATGAGTTTACTCTTGTAAATACCCTCATTCAAATACAACTGTAGTAAAGTTATGCTTGAACTTAAGTGTTGGAAGATTCAACATTTTCTTAATAAAATGGTAAGGAATCAATATTTTGAAATCACAAATTGGCCCCAAAGAGCTAAAATGGGGATTTTTCCAATGAAACTAAATTTTCAAAATTATGAAAGCTTTTGTTTAGACAATCTGAAGCATTTCATCTTGATGTTAATGTTTGTTTTTTTTATAATATTTGATATTCTTTTGAATAACAAATATTGTAACTGTAAAACCAAAAAATGGAAGAACATTACAGAAATGCTTTATTTGGAGTATTTCCCCCCCTTTGGTAAAATTTCCATATAAATCAGCAAGTTTGCAGAGAAACGCTTAACTTTGATACAAATGTCCTTTTTCAATACTGTTATGATGAGCTCTAATATTCAAGTTAACCAGAAATCTTTTTCCTGACAAAAATTTGAAATGGTAAAATTGTTTTCAAACACCTTCTAGAGGGGCTAAAATGATTTTCTTTAAATATTTTTAAAACTGCTTCCCGTATTTTGTTAAAAGCAAAACAACACAAACCCTTCCTCCAGTTTATCTTAAAACTTGGAAGTTTGGAGTGTACAAAATCTTTCTGTAGCTATTTTGGTACCTTTTCCAAAGGTATTTTGAAATAATAATAATAAAAGGTAAAATAGCACTTCTGTGGAGGAGGAGGCAATTCAGTCATGAGAAAATACTGTTTGTTGATGAAAGGACAAAAAAATGTATTTAATAGACCAAATTTCAGCAGTGACCGATATTCAGACCTCTGAAAGGTGTAAGTCCTCTCTGTTGGCTTTAGCTGGTGGAGAGTGAAGTGTATGTATCTCTTTGTATATTTTTTTGCACTGCAGTGGCCGGCTCTCTTCATGCTAGGTGCTGCGCAGCTCCATCCCCCTCAACAGTTATAGTTATTCCTGTCCTCTCAATATTCAGCAGTATTTAGCTTATGGTACCACGCTATGGCTGAGTTCTCCAGTCAAAGAAAGGATGACCCTGGGCAGAGAACCTCTCTGTCCAGGGACCTGCGAGGTGCGGCAGGAAGAAGACAACAAGGGGAAGGGGAGAAGCAGAGGTTGGAAGCCCTGCTCCTTGCCAGCTCCATCTCAGCTAATTTGAAGCTTTAAAAAACTTGAATAATGGCTCTGAAGGGTGGAATAAAAGGTGGCAAGGAAAGCTTATTGAAACAAATACAAATTTTCTCCCCCCCCCGCCCCCTCCATGACAAAAGGCAGTCTGTGACTTGCAATGAGTGGTGTGACTCACTGTGGCAGAAAAACCGCACCAAGCCACAGCGTGTTTGCTTGTGCAATGGCTGTGTTGCTGCCCTCCTCCATCCCTTCCCTATTTTGCTCCCGAGCCCACGTGGCAGACATTATGCCGATCTATTCTTAAACTGTTCCTGGTTTCTTTTTGGTACCAGCCACAGGGGAGCAACGTCACATGAGCAAAGATGGTACATTTTGTGACTCTGCCAGCTGTGTCCAGCTTGGTCGCCCCAGTCTGAGCAAATCCAGTGCACATCATGTGCAAAATGTGGGAGCAGCCTCATCTGCGAGCTTCCTCAGCTCCTCCCAAAGTGGGTGTCTGCATTTGTCCCGGGGGGGGGGGGGGGGGGGGG
>VYZV01031652.1:9364-75996 GCA_013401275.1 Pandion haliaetus | reverse complement strand
CTTACATTCGGGACATTACTAACAGGCTTTGGACTTTTACCTCCACAGACTGAACTGGTTAGGGAAGTCCTGGAGGGAGGGCAGCAAGGGAGGAGAGAATTCAATAGAGATGTTATTTCAGGGCCTAATTCTGGACAGTAGCATGTAAGGCTTGAGGGGGCTGTGCAGAGGAAAGGGCTTTTTCTGCATGAAAAAGGATCTCTCATGACAGTTTATGTTGTTGCACTGACCCCCTAACCTCCTTCCTCCTCCCAGTCCTCTGGAAGGGTGGGCATGTATTAAGGGAGTCAAGAACTTCTTTCTTCATCACCTTTACTATAAAGGGAGAGACTGGGACAAGTTGAGATGATTTTATTGTAGGGAAGAGTGCTTATGATGGCATTGGGAAGGTTCCTCTGAAAGCTGCGGTGCCTCACCGGAAGTCCTGAATTGGAATGTAATTGACTGGGGAGGTTTTTCTAGTTTTTTTTCCTTCCTGCCCCAGCTTCTTATAGTCACCCTCTGGCTTAGCAAAGAAGCAGAGCAAAGAGTCATGGGCTCTTCCCTCACACTGTGACTGGGTCCACTCCTCTTCCTCTCTCTCCCAACTAGATATAAAGTCATTAGGGAAGTGTGTGATGTGGGGTTGGAGCTAGTCCAACTTACACCAAGGACTTCCTCGTGCCCCTGCACCCATGTCTTTGAACAGTTAATATCCACATTTGCATGACTCAGGTAGGGTTGCATCTAGGGGATTATCTGCCATATTAGGTAGTGTTAATGGTAGTGGCACCTTTTCTCCTATTACCTCTGCTCCCTATAAGAGTTTGGAGGTGGGAGAGCAAAGCCGCATGCACTGTATTTCCATGCAGTCATAGATAACAGGGATCCAGAGAGGACATCTAGTTTGTGCTCAGCTCAGTAGCTCCTCCTAGCAGAAAATCTTCACTCTGAGGTGTATTGTTTTCAGAGCCCTTTTAAGAAGGTGGAAAAAGCATTTTGCAAAACAATAGGAAGTGGAGAGTGTCGTGAAAACACGCTCCAGCTGAGTTTTGGCACCAGCAACAGAAAGCTTAAAGAATCTTGTCCAACTCTTCATGGCTTTCAAAATGAACATCGTGATGCTGTAAGTCAAATAACATTGTCCAACCCTTTTCATCCTGTTTGTAATTCCACTAGGGACATCATTACAGTAACCAGCTGCTCTGGGATTCTAATGAAAACTTTGTTTCTGAATAGAATAATTAAAGCTTCATAGTCAATTGTCAAACAGCTCTGTCTTTGCTTGGTGCATGGATGTGATTAGCCACAGCAAACCCTTCTGCAGCTTAAACACACAATTGCATCTAGTATAAAAATGATTAATTAGGCGACGTGCTGTTTGGGAAGTTTACAAGCAGATCAATGAATAATGTTTAAGTGAAAATTTTATAGAGACGTTACGGGCGCTGCAGGTTGTGCGAAAGCCTTGTTGACGGCTTATGAATGCATGTGTTCATGTCCCATAAAGAAATTCTACATCATGAAGACAGGTTCAGCAGTTATACATGGGAAGGGAAAGCCTGAGGTTTTTGGGGTTTTCTCTGCATAAATGTTTTTGAAAGAAAATACTTTCTTTTTCCCCTCTCAAAACAAAGTTCAATGGATAGTTCCTACTTTGAGCAATATTTCCCTGATTCTGTTAAAGAATGTCTCTTCTTGTTTCTTTTCCTCTTCATTACTGTTCAGAATGGGGGAACAAAAGGGAAAGATTGTGTATGTCTGGGAAAATTACCAGTAAACTGGGAAAAAATCCGCTGTCAGTAATTGAGGAATTAAGAAAAATAACCAATCAATTCAAATGAAGTGACCCTGCCCTTAATTTTCATTATGGTTTTTGCATATGCAGAGAAATGGGTAGTTGTATTTTGGTGTTGCAACTAATTTTATTACATAATCCATAAACTTCTCCAGCCTCTCTTGAAATCTATGCGTCCTATGCCCATAGTCCTTGTGGCTTACTGACTTCTGATATCAGAGGTGAATCAGGGCTTTTAACTGAATCTTGCAGGCTAACTATCATCTTGTATTGTTCTCTATAGCTGTTTTAGGTAATTTCTTTTAAAAAAGTGTTAATGCCCGGTCTGTTGTGGTGTAGGAGTATCACAGTGAAGCAGTTCTTGAGATGTCTTTGTCACCCTTCATTTCTAGTTCCCATCAGAGGATAACAGTTGTCTTCTGTTCATTGCAGCAGGAGCCACTTCTTCAGCTCTGGTCATTGGGATTGTTGTGTTTGGTATTGGGGTTTCCTGAGCTCTTTTCTTAGGGAAAGCTCAGAAAGGACCTAGTATGGAGGCAAAAATCAATTCTCAAAGAAAGATTAATTCTGTCTTGCTGTATGTGGGCCACAGATGGCCCTAGGTGAAGGCTTTTGATTTGCACCTGAGTTGTCTTTACATTGACAGTCGCAGGCTTTCTCCAAAGTTATTTCTAATACATCTTTCTCCCCGTTTGCAGCCTTTGGGATGAAGACAAATAAATAGACGCGAGCAAGCACATTTCTATCCTGTACCGTATGTTGCCAAAAATAGTAGTCAGATGGAAAAGATTTTTCCAGAAGTCTTCTGCTTCATAATCTGTTTCAAATAAAGATAATAAAATAAACAACTGTTTATAAAGAGAATGCGAATGAGCAGGGCTCCCCTGCTGCCTGTTGCGAGGGCGCTCTGTGCAGGCGTTGTCTGCAAGAATTCCTGATCTGGCATACAAAGTTCTGGTTTTTATCTCCAAACCCCCCACTCTGAAATACTAGGGACAGATTTCAGGAAACCTGTGTTAAATATAGCACCCCAGGAAACTCTCAAACTCTGGTGTGACCAGAGAAGGTTTGGGGTCCAAACCGCTGGGTCCTCATTCTCCATCAGCAGCAGGCAAGGTACTTGAGTGGTCCCTGTCTGCCTGTTTGGTTCAGCGGTGGGAAATCTGTTGCATGAACTAGGAGACTTATCAGCTAGCACTGCTAAAGAGCATTGCAGAGCAAACATGATCCATGTAAATACTGATCCAGCCAGTGAGGTGTCACTTTGATGGAGATGCTGCTCAGCTCCCCTTTACCATGAATGTTCACAAGCTCCTGGAGCTCTTTATTTCCCCTCCAGCCTTGCTGTGGAAGTCTTTGCGAATCTGCTCTATTTGGAGATTTCCAACTCATCTTGCACTGAGAGTGATGGCCAGAAATCTTTCCAGAGCAGCCTTTCACACCACAATATGTTTAAGAAAGTCTGCCTCTGATCCTGGCCAGATAGCTTGAAATGCAGAAGAGCAACAAATGAACAAGGGCCAGGGAATGTGGGAAAGGAAAAAGTGACCCAAACTTGGGGTTGGTTTTAGTTTCTTTGGTTGTTTTTTTTTTTTCTTTTTTTTTTTTTTTCTGGGAAGATTTGATTCAAATTTTGGCCTTTGCTTTGGACTGATTCTCCTATTAAAAAGAAAAAAAGCTAAACCCCAAACCTAAATACACAGAGAAATAGATTTCCCGTCACAGGAAAAGAGGAGCGGACCTCCATGGCAAGCACAGGGGAGAAGATTGCCAGAGGTGGAAATTTTCTGGGATCTGCGAGTTGGGTTCAGCTGGTTACAAGTAAGAGGGGCTAGATGTGAATATTGGATCCCTCTTTAATTTGATTCTTATGGCAGTGATTATATTTATATACAGCCTGCAGACTCCAACCAAGTGTGGTGTCTCCAGGGATGGCACAGCCACACGCAAAAGTGTTCCTACCCTAAATTGTCTGTAGTCTAAGCCAACAACAACTGAGAAGGGAAATGGAAGAAGAGAAAAAGGGGTGGTCACCAGGAAAGTTTGGACGTGAGGTTTTGATTCGGGCTCCCCTCCCACCAGAGAATCTGCCTTAATCTTCACAAATCTCATCCCTTTTTCACCTTTCCCTTGGCTCCACTGCCTCCCTGCTGATCCCACTGCCTGGCCTCCAGCCTCCAAGCTCTTGCTGAGATTTGGTGTGGCCAGCTCTTGACAGCACCCTGCAACATCGTGGGGTGGGAATGGTGCAGGAGCAGAGGGATAGACAACTGTCTTTCCCCCTGGAAACCCACAACCTGGGCCCCTTGCCTGGATGAGGGCCTGAAAATGTGAATCTCTTTATAAACTTGGGTTATCCAGTTTATAGTACAATTCCCCAGCAATGTATCTTTCGATGAGCATTTTTTTTTTTTTTCTTTCTCTCTTTATCAAAACCTTTTCACTATTCATTGTACAGCTCTGTTTTATTGGTGTAAATTTACATGTTATGGGCACCATAAGGTTGGATGAAGCATATAAAAAGGACTGATGTTAGTTTAGAGTAATTAAAAAAATTACTGCCTGAACTCACTGATCTGATCAGACCAGTATTTGCAGCTTGGGCCTATTACAGGAGTCCTTTAAATTGTTAATTTTGGAATTAAGATAGGATTTGTTCTCCGTCCTCCCTCCCAGCCCTCTCACCAGCACGCACTGGGTGCTCCTAAACATTTTATTTATCTGCAGAGCAGCTCTGCAAACGGTTCCCGTCTCACCCATCCACTTTAATTGCAGCCAAAGTTTCCTTTTAGGAATAAGGAGGGGAGGCAGGCTTGGCTTTTGCTTTCTGATCCAGCCATTTCTGGGCTTTATTTAATTTTTGACTGTTTTATTTAAACATTCATAAACTTGGGGCCTAAGCCAGGCTTAAGAGTGTGCCGGGAAAGCGTTAAAAACCCATGTATCGAGCAAGGCTGAGAAGAATAGGTTGATGCCAGGGCAATGTGTGTTTGATAAACATATGGATTTAAAGGCAGATAGGAGCAAGGAGGCACTTCGCCTGCATATAGCTGTATTATTTATGGATGCCTTTGCTGTGCAGTGAGAACGAAGTTCTGTTTAGCTCTCTCTTTGGGTGGTCCTTGAGAGATTCCGAGTAGCCTTCAGTAGCCTTCAGGCATAATTGCCAGGCATGCTCTTGTATCTGAGATAGCTTAATAAAGCATTACATATCTTACTGCTTCTATATTTTATTACCTAACCCAGTGCATGCGGTCAGCGGGTAATTAAATTCAGCTGTGTTTTTACTCTCTGTTTTAAGGTCGAAGTATGAATTTCTCCGCGAATTCTTTGAAACGGGCTAATACGATGCACGCATGATAAAGGCAAGGCTAATCAGAGCCAGACTGTTAGTGCAATATAAGGTTGCCCCAGGTGTAATTTATTTTCATATTATTGGTGGTTTTACTGTCGAACATATTAGAAGACGAAGAAGAAATAATAATTCTTTTCCGTGTATGGCCAGAAAGCTACAGGCTGGGTTGAGAAGCTGGGTTTTCTTTTCATTTCTATTTTATGCCACGTTTCAGCTCAACCGTTCGTGCTCCATACTGAAGTTGATTTCAATTAACCTATTCCTTCATTAACTCACTCTCTAAGTGCATGAGGATATTGCTAGATTGCTCGGTGCTATTATGAAAAGGATTGTGGTGCAGCCTTTATTAAAAGCAATGTCTGCAGTTAAACACATGCTGGAAAAAGCTTACACAAATCTTTTTCTTGGATTTGACCAGCTGGGGCTGGAGTGGCTGCGTGGGCTACAGGAGGTGGAGTATTTTCACTGGGGGTGAGAGTGGGTTGGGGAGGAGGAAAGAGGCAGTTGACCCCTATCTTCTGCCTCACACCGGTGAGTTTGGGCAAGGCCATTTGTGTTTGGGACACTGTGGTTGTCATGTCAGGAATGAGGGTTGGCTAGGTGAAATGGAGAGGAAACAAAATCATGAACGCTGGACCCAACTCTGCTGCTGTCCAGGGATCACCTGTGGGAACCACTGCAGGAGGGAAAGCAGGGGTTTATTACAGCTCTCTGGGAATACCCAGAGTTATGATGAAGCTACTTTGTTCCCCTCCCCTCATCAAACCTATTTTACAAATTATATTTCTTCTCCCTTCAGAACTGGCCTTGCTTATCTCCTTAGACCACCATATGTGCAATTTTGCTGTTGCTGCAGCATACCAGTTGTCAGTGCCAAAGAATTGTTTCATAAGCAGCAAAAACAGTGAGACCTGAAGTCCTACAGGCTGGTGCCCCAGGGTCAGTGCCTGAGAGGCATCTCTGGTGCCTGTTGGTAGCTGAGCCTTAACCTCACAGGGTGCCTCTCTTTCCTCCAAGAAGACTTCTAGAAAATTTACGGGAACTTAAGGTGTGATTCATCTCTGAACTGAGTTGTTCACAAGCAAAACATGTCTGTGGAGTTAGTCAGCACCACCTTTTTTGGTCAGGAGAGATGGGTGCCTTCAGGATGCAACTCATCTGACTCAGTTCAGCATTTCTTTAAAACATGCCCATAATGTCTGTTAATATTAACTGATTAAAAACACTTGAGGAGAAGACATCACGTTAGATGTGATGAACCTTTATGATCTTCTTCCCTGGCTAAAGATGTGTTTGAGATCAGCAGCTGGATCAAAATCCACTGGAGATGGCCCCATGCAGGCATGTATGGCCACATAGACCTCATGAAAGAAGGCTCTAAAAACCTTTGACTATTGAAGGGGAAAACTCAAGTCACCCATGATCAACCATGGCAAAGCTGTGGCAAATTTGCCAGATGAAGTGCTGCAACTTTACTGCAATGTTACCCTTGTTCACACCTGCCTTATGGCCCAATGCATTAGATTAAAACCTCCTTTGCTGAAGTCCTATTCCAGAGCAGGGGGGGAACCATCCTATTGGTAAATGGTCCCACACACACGACTCATAGGGAATTTCTTTTAGGATCATCCTTGCAGACAGGTGGCTCGACCCCAGTCATGGGCAGGAGGCTGGCCAAATGGTGGGCACATGCAGCTTTTTGGTGAATCTGCCCTTGCAATTGCCACAATCACTCGGGCAAAGCTCTGTGGACTGTAATCCAGCATTGCCCAGGTGAGGTCCATCAGCAACAGAGAGCCTGGCTTAGCACCCATGAACTCAGGTTATTGTCTGACCCCTGCCTCCCCAGCTGTGAAACAGCGAAGGAAATGTCCCCTCTCTCATGGTTGACTTTTGCTTCTGAGTTAATATTTGCACAATACTTGGAGCTCCCTAGCTGATGGTGCTGCAAACCACACAGCTTGACTCTGCTGTCACCAATTGGAAAGAGCCATGCTGGGCTCGGGATTTAGTCCTATAGAAGTAAGACTATTTTATTGTTCTAGGAACGATAGGGTGGTCTGGCTGCTAAATTATAGCACTCCCTGGGCTGGGCCAGTGCTTTCCCTGCCTGTCTGGGGTCAGGATTTGGCCCTTTCTGGTTTCATGTTTTCCTACTGAACTCATGAACCTGTATCAAATGTCAAAGCAACAAGAACTTGATGGTGATGCTCTGCCAGCGAGAAAGGTCTTCCCAAAAATCAGAGCTCTCCTTCCACTGAACTCAATCCCTTTCTCCCTCCTTTCCTCACTCTCCCCCCCGTCCCATCCCTGTCACCCCAGTAGAAAATCACCCCCTGAAGCTGGTGAGCCCAAGTACAGCCTGAGATCCAGGAAATCTTGATAGTGTGCAGATGCTGTTCTGTCTCTCAGCAATATTTACTTTTCAGATGGGTCTTAAGTAAGCATAAGGCCAGGAGATTTTGGAGCATTTCTTGATGTGTGAAATGGACATCGCCTCCTCCAGCTGGAGGTGGGAAGCCCTTCCCTAAATTTTCTCACCCTCCTTGGCTTTGGGGAGTGGGTGGAGCTGGACCAGCACCCCTGTTCCCTGACCCCTGACTCACTCTGAGACCTGGGTGTGGAAGAGAAAAAGGGCTGTTTTTTCCTTCCACCCCCCTCCCCAAACACAGTCTGGGACTACTCAGGCATTGTGATATTGGGATTAACTTCGCTCTGTCTCGTCTTTAGCCTGCATCCTGCAGCCGGCACTGGGGGCATGGAAATGCCTGCCTGCTGCTGGAGTGAGGAGTGAGGGATGCTCTCTCCCCTCAAGGGGACCAAAGGAGATGGGTTTGGGGGGACAGGGAGCCAAAGGGATGTCTTGAGCCCCTGCGCTTCCCAGGCATGGTTCTGTGGATGCGCGTAGTCTCCGCCATGCAAAGGCACGCCCCGGGGCCCCAGTGGGCTCTTGGGGGATTTGAGGTTTTCTCCAAGCCCATCTCTGATGTTGAGATCTGACTTGAACACATGCGGCAAACTAATCACGTGCATCTGTGCCTTTTAAAAATGCGGTCGCCTGCTGATTGGGTTTAATTCTTTATCTTATTCCTGCTAATCCGTTTTCCAATCTGGTTCCCATTTGGATACAAATTCCCCCAAACCCCAGCCACTGGAGGGATGGATGTGTGGCAGTGGGGGTAAGGGGGGGAGATAATGGAGCGGTGCTTTCTGTGGGGCAGTTACAGGCCAAGGAGAGGACATGCTACCCTGTTAGATGTTGGATAACAAAACCCCACCACGACTTGTGCCACAAATGTATAACAGCCTCATAACTGTCTCCACTTGGGATCCCACCTCCCGCAGGCTGCTATTGCCATGAAAACGTGACAGCAGTGCCCTGTCAAGCATCCGAGGAATAATGGCCTGAGGGTTTTATTGCGTGGAAAGATTCCCTTCAAAAACATACCATGGAGCTGGCCTGGTGGTCCAGCAGTAGCATAACAACCTGGGCTGCTTTGAATTTCGTGGCTGGTGTTGACTGGAAGGTCGCAGTACCCACGAGTTTGCTGTAGGGCTAGTGAGTCCCCGGCGGCTGCACTGGCCCCTTGGCGGCAGCCAGCATGTTCCAGACAGCGAAAGACACGCTGGATGCATAAACTGTCCTCTCTCTCTCTCTCCTTGCCCAAGCCTCCAGTGTTTTCATGCTCAGAAGCTGCCAACAAGGGGGAAAATGCGCCCTGGTGCTGTGTATTGTCTGCAGTTCTGCTGTGAGGGCATTTTCCCCTCTGCCAAGTGAGAGAGGGGAGATCTGTGGTCTGAGGGCTGGGAAACCCTCACCCTGCCAGCCCTCCAGCTTTTGGGAAATCATTAACTGTTGTGCCTCTGTTTCTCTTCCCATTTCCTCTTGGTTATCCTCTGTTCCACCTCAAATCCCCCCCCAATATTGCTGCAGATTTTGTTTCTCTTCAGTTGTAAATTTTCATGGGCCGTGGAGATGGGGCGGAAGCCCCTCTGGTGTGCTTCTGTTGTGGAGTGTTTCTTAGGACGCACAGGGCTGGTTTTCCCTTGGGAAAAGTAGGTGCTGTTAATGTCACTGACTTAACACCAGGAGAAATCCTGATGAAGACCAGGCATGTTCTAGTATGAGTTGATCATGAGCTCCCATGCTTCCAGATCTTCAGCTTGTCCTGCTACCTTGATCAAAACTCAGTTTCCTATCTTTGCTAGACTTTTAACCCAGGTATGTAACCTTCAGGTCTGTTTTCTAGTAAAGATCAAACCCAATGAACAGATAAAGTCCTTACAATTTCTGGGTGGTAAAAGTAGCAAAAATTTAGAGCTCCTTAAAAAAAAATTAATCAAGTTGTGCAAACAAGGAATTGATGCCTGGTTTAGAGTCATCTGGGACATGTGTTTCCCAAGGTGTATGTATTAGCCCTGGTTCCTTGCTGAGTGTCCAAAGGATGGGCTCTATCCTCACAGCTCCCCTAACCACCCATGGGCCAAGAAGCTGATTTTTTGCCTTGAAAAATACACCCCTCTTTAAAAATACAATTTGTTGAAAGATTCAAGAGTTATGGGTGGGAAGTAACAGGCAAGTACAGAAGGCAAATGAGAAACAGCTGATTTATTCTGCAGTGATAAATGTCCAGAAGATGTGGCTCCTGTTCCCAGATTTATCACTGGTTTGGTTCGTGGCCTTGAATGAGCCATTTCACTTCCTTCTGTCTCTGCTTCTCCTCCTATTCTTTGGCTCTTGAACTTATTGGCTCTCCAAGGCGAGCAGGCTCTGTCTTGTGCCCATGCAGCAGGATCTGCTCCTACAACCCTGAGCACAGGTTTGTGCGCTGGTGTGACCTCTGTGTTGGTATACCACCTTGCGTTGCAGAGAGCTGGGATCCTCATGGATTTTTAAAAAAATGCAGAAACATAGCTAAAACAAAGAAATGAAAGGAAATACCCATTTCTAAACTCTTGGATGACTAAAAATAATTAGCAAGCTTATATCTTTTTCTTGATCCTGCAATATTAGCAGATCATGGTATTGAAGGACAGTGAGTTTGAAAGAACTGTGCATTTTTAAGCTGTTTCTAAGCGTGTGTGTGTGCACATGCATTAAACCCACAGTGTATTTTATAGGCTGGCCAAAAGGCACATGAGTGAAATAGCACGTGATGCAGCCGTCAAAAGAACCCGTCACCCAGCCCAAGAAAAAATTATGACTGTAGCTCTAACCATTTTTTATCGTTTCCATCTCTATTGACTGACATGTATTTTCTTCCTTCCCTGACCCAGAACACCAGGACTCTGAAACTACTGAAATGTTTGCACAATCTTGAAGCATTTATTTAAAAGTTGCTGTTCCCTGAAGGATAGGTACTACAGCCAGATTCAAAGTCAGATCAAAAAAACCAAACAAATACTATCTTTACAAGCCCTTCATATCGGTATGTACCAAAGGACCTATCAGCTTCCTTTTCCTTTTGGCACGCTGACAACAGCCCAGCGCCTCAGGCAGAGAGCTGGAGTACGTGTTTACAACCCTTTCAAATTCACAGGCCAAACAGGAAAAGAAGGAAAATGTCAAAAATTACAAATAAAACAGTTGATCTTCAAAAGCAACGAGGCCTGCAAATGAATAATTTTTAGGCATGCTGTATCGGATTTCTTAAATATTTGTCACAGCTGTGAGTTGCATAGTGCAGTGTTTGTTAACCTTAGAACTTGTCTTAAGTGCTCTCATGAATAAATTTATTTATACTGAAAAATCCAAGTGTCTTAATAACTAAAACGTTTTTCATAGGAGTTTTTCCTCCTATTTTTTTTTTTTATGCTGCTGCAGAGAATCCTTCCCCATGTGCTCAACATATTGCAGCTTTGCTTCAGCACAGAGCAGGAGTGATGATAGAGATAGTGAGAAGAAAAAAAAGAATGGGAAAGCAAGAGGTGGAAAAAATGATAGGACTTGCCTATGTCTTGGGTTTTTTTGGCATGGACCTGCTGTTATATGATGCCCTTTGGGTTATGCATACATTACTGCCTTGGAAGTTTTACTTTTCTAAACCTTTCTGGTCTTCATGGAGATTTCATCTGAGGAACTGAGGCACAGAAGAGTTTGCAGTGGGAATGGTATTGCATATATTTAGAGACTTCTTAATTGGGGGCATCTGGTCCTGGTTAGTCTAGATTTCCCCTGTAGTCAATGGGGAGAGACTGCAGCTCCATGGGGTGATCCTTCTTATCCTAAGATAAGTACCAAAGTTGCTGTGAGGGACGTATTTCTCTCCACTGGCTATTGTGGGATCCCGAATGACTAGTTTGGATTAGACACCTCTGTTTTGGATGGCTGAAGTCAGTCAGTTGAGATGAATCCCACTTCCCCCACTTTCTCAGGGAAAATGATGGAAAGCAGGTGGATCTGAGCCCAAGTGCTTGGTCAGGTACTGGGTGTCTGAAGGCAGCGTGTGTGAGAGTGGTTTGGGTTTACCCCAGACTCCCTGAAGACTGCAGAGATAAATCTACAATTTGGCAGTCCACTCTGGGCAAAAGAAAGCACTGATGCTTTCCTCATGGCCCAGGCAGGCAGACTTGAACAAGCCACTTTTTAAGCTCCATGCAACTTTGTTATTTTGAAGAGAGAAAGAAACTGTTCCAGCCTACATAGACTATAAGATATGGTTTGGTAAACCAGCATGGCTTGTTTACTCAAAAAAATGCAGAAAGAGGCTGAAAGCAGAGTACAACTAGTACCTGTCAGAATAGCATGCCTGGGGAAGAGATGGAGTGGCCATCACTGGTCTTCAAGAATCAAGTAAGATTTTTTTTTTTCCCCCTGCTTTTGGCAGTGAGATGTATCCTAAAACATCTCCCCGTTTATAGGCTGTGGATCTGTAGATCTCAGTGTACCCCACAGATGACAGTTTCTGGTCCAGGTAAAGGATGCAATTGCAATGAGGGATCACCATCAGTTATCTGCTGCCATGGTGCTGCTGCTCTGGCCTAGCCCCAGCCACCAGCGTATCTCCGCTAGCCAGCATGGTATTGATTAAGAAATCCCTACTGTGATGCACAGAGTAAAAAAGAGATGTATTTAAAACCACTATTTTGGCAGTACTCACAAACTTTTTTGTTTTGTTGAGAAAAGCAATTCAACGTGAATAATCTTTTCCTGTAAACGCGTAGAAAACCTTTAATCAAATACAAATTAGTTCTAGGCATGAGAAAAAAATGTTTGATGAAAATGTATCTTAGTCATGGCACATAAATAGCTCTTCACAGTCAATATATAATCTTGCATCATTATGAAAGGAAGTGATCATTAAAAATATAATTTGGAGAGCAATATTTTACCTCCTAGTTGTCACAAGACCCCCCCTTTCTGCACACAGTTCTGGACAGGGTTAATCCCCAAATGACTTGCACCATTGTAAATCAGGAGTAACAAACCCTGACTTCAAGCAAAGGCTCTTGGTGTAAAACACAGGAGGATCTAATCCCGTTGCCTGAGAAAAAAATGAAAATGTCTTAGGAAAATACGACTGCTTTGGCACTGCAGAGAGAAAAAAATAAAGCAAAATACTTCAAACTTCTAAAGTAATATTTCTTTTCAGCTTCACCTATGCTTTTAGTCCCCTAAATCAGTAAGCTGTTATAAAGGAAAATTATATGTTCCAATCTCCTGATGAATTGTGTAGTGAGATTTTGCATTAGTAACCATGAGTATTTACACTTTCCTAAGATTAAAGGCAGTTTTCCAAAGCTGTGTCTGCTTATTAATTAGTGTCTGATGAAGACAGATTGCAGACAGAAATAGTGGTAAGAAAATGGAGCTAACCTTTAAGACTAAATTAATCTCAGGTTTAATGGGTTTTAGTATGATTTACTGGTTTTGTACATTTTCTGGTAAATTTCCAATAGAAATGAAAGTGGGTACAAGCACAAAAAAGAAGGCTGAGTAAACATGGTGAGAGCAGATCCTTAACAACTGCAGATCCACTGTAACTTGCAAGAATGGGCTTGTAAATCTTTGCAAGTGCACAATGAGGTGAGGGGTTTTGAGGTACCAGATCCTCAGCCCAGCACCACCTGGAGAAGGTCTGTTGCATCCCTGGAGAGGTCCCATCTAGTATCAGTATGGTCCAAGCTCTTTCACAGCAACTCTCTCCAAGAAGATGGGAGTAGGACCAAGGCTGAATGCATGTGCAGCCTTAGGGGTATCTTCAGGGATATTTTTGTAAGGGGAAGTTTCCTCCTAACCACTGAAGTCATTTTGGGGGTGGTGCTGCCTTACCCCTTGGAGATGTACTTGGAGCAATTGGGTAGGTCTGGGGCTGGGAGAAAGTGAAAGTTGAGTTAACAGCAATGTGACCCCACTGCTGTATCTTAAACAGAGGCCATGGATTTATTTTTCAGAGTTCTAACATTAGCAGCTGTTTTATTTTCTGGCATTTAATTTTTGCATTGTGCTGTCAGGTATCATGTGATGTTAAAAGTAATGACAACAAAACATGAGGGGGAGTTGGCTTGGGGGAAAACCTAGTCTTGTACAACTAGTTAACATGTGTTTCCATAAATCTGCTAATCTACTTCAGTATGCTTTGAACATAATCTGGGCCTAGTAAAATACAGTTAATTATATATCCATTTTAATTGTAAACCGAGTTTCAGAATGCTTGCATTGTTACGTAAGTGCTTATAATTCTCCTATTTCTATCATATTTCCCTGTCACCTCATTTGAATTTACATGTATCTGAGGTCATAACTGGAGTGGAGGTTCTGCTTTTGGTTAACTCTGGAGCATAGATCAGCTATCATGAGTTTAATGAAAACATTGTCATTTTAGTGGCTTGCTAAAAAAAAAAAAAGCCTACAAAAGCAATGCCATGTTTGGTGACTGTTCCCTTCTGTCAGTGCAGGACTGTTGTTTCATAACATATCATGGAGCAATTGCCACCATAGATAAGCGTACTTGCTACCCTAAATCCACGTGATTTCATGGGTGTGTACACACTGCTCTCATTTATGCTCCTGAAGGATCTGGCCCACCAGAGACGGGCAGCTGGGATTTGCTTTGAGATGCAAGAAAAAAATGTGGTATTGCAATGAGGAGTGAAGTTAGAAATGTGCACCAGCTTCGGGGTACCCAGCTTTATGAGCCCACTTACAATTACAATTTTGACGCTCTTCTAGTTCCATCAATATTGGTTATTTCTGATTTATGGTGAGGCCGATCTAGGCTCTGTGTCTGGAGAGTGGGTAAAGTCAACTCCAAATGTCCCCACAGGTGATGGTTGGAAGTCTGATTCTCAGCCCATGCTTTCCTAGCCTCTGGCACCTCCGGCGATTGTGTAGACAGCACAAACTGCAAATAAGGGCTCTGAATTGCACTCTATTTCCAGCCCTGGAAACACACTAAAAGACAAACAGCTCTGGTCTTTTCTTTTGCCTTGATTGATTTGATGTAGCTGCCAGAGAAAAAAAAAAGCCATTTTTTCATTCATTAAAATAAAATCTCCTTTAAATTATTGTAGAGTTCTGAGATAACAAACAGTAAGACAAAGACCACAGCTGAAGACTCTTATACCATCGGAATTGTTAGTCATTGTCTTTGAGCTTTGTATAAATAAATGATCAATACCTCAAAACAAGACCCTTGAAGGTGTTTTTATAAGGCCACAAATGTGTCAAGCAGACTTATTAGATGTGAAGGGAATGATTATTTGTACAAAGTGAAATGAACATGTGCAATAATATTGTAAAATGTTTATTAGTCTAGAGTGTGCTGAATTTTCCTAAAATATATCAGGTTCTCAGTTTGCATTTAATGTAGTGTTAGGTATGACGCTATATCCTTCCTAGGCTATTTTCAGTTAGCGTTATGCTTTTTGCAGAGTAAATCATGGGTTTGTGTCCTTCTAACAAGGGTATTATCAAACATGAGGCAATGCTACCTGTCTAGAAATCCAGTGTGAAAGAACACACGCACTGATCCTTGGTTCAAAGGGTGGTTGATTGGATTGTGTCTATTGAGCAAATCTCTGCAGAGCAAGTGGGATGCGAAGCTCTGTGAACGCTTGAACATTTCTGCTCTCCAGTGGCTGTTGATGCACCCGTGCACCAAGGTATGAACTCCCTTGCTGGTAATTTAGTTCACATATGATTCTAACATCAGATGTTACATTTCCAGTCAAAAGACAGGATTCTTCCCGGAGTGATGGTTTTGGGGTGAGCAGAGCTGTAAAGGGGCATTTAGTCACACACTTCTCCTCTGAGTTGCCTCCTTCACACGTGTGCTCTACCATCAAGGCTTGCTCTCTTAGGAAGGTAAAAGCAGCAATGCAATGGCATTGTTCAACCTGTTCCCCGCTAACCTATGGCCACTATTTCTCTGCAGCTGCAGGGATGACAGGGCACTGGCATGGTTTGTGGAGGTTTGGAATTAACCTCTGACGACTTGGACTTAAATACTTGGTGATGCTCTGGGACACTCTGCGTGCCCCATCTAACCTAGAAGTCTAGTGGAAGCACTGAGCACGGGTCCTCAGCAGTCTGTTGCACCATTCTAAGGATTGATAAATCTTGCTGGGTTTTTTTCTGCTCCCTCTTCAATCAGGGTATTGCTCCAGTAGTTGTTTTTCCTTTGTTCAGTGCTGTGTGTCCTGACTTATTTAGGTGTTTAAAGACACGTGGGGGTGGCAAGTTAAGTCATGTTAGATCTATGCAGATCCATTTTGTCTTCTCTTCAGACATATATCTAGTTAATGGACTTCAACTAGACAGAACCTTTCAGTCCTTCTTCAGGAAGGACCTTTAGGGAGTCTTTGTTAGCAGACAATCTGAAATAGAGCTGCCCACATTAATGGCACACAGCCTACTCCAGACTTCGGTTTTCCTATGGTATGGAAGCCCTGCTGCAGACTAGCACTGTCCTGGTGGGACTAGTTTTCAGGATGATTGATGGCTGCACTACTGTTATCTTCCCTTATTGTTACCTGCCCAGGGACACAACTCTGAGGTGCTATTGGTTGTGGAAACCTTTACGTGAAAGTCTAGCATAGGTTTTATCCTTTTAATTTTTTTGAGGCACATGGTTTTGAAATGACGTGTCTTGAAAATTCCTTGGGGAACTCCATGGAAGGCATCCACACTGATGAGCTCATATTCTTACACAAAATTTAATGCCTTTTAAGTAATTGTCACCAGGTTACTCTTTGGCTCTCCCAGTTCAAAGAACTGGTTGAATTTAACAAAGAAATTAGGGCATCACACCTAGGGAATAAAGCTTGCTGTGAAATGTTTTCTGTGAAAGCCAGAACCAGGTGAAAATCACTTAGTTTCAGGTTTCATTACAAATTTGAAAACCATATCTCAGGTTCACTGAAAGGTTGGTTAAGGGTCATGCTGCAGGGCCTGGTTTGGAATGAATGTGGCTGATTTATGTCATTTGCAGCAGAACTGGGTATCGTTCATTGCTTTGACCCAGGTTCAGGGGTCTGCTCCTCTAAGCTCTCCTTGTGTGTTGAAGTCAATGGGAATTCCCTCCACAGAGGCCTTGGAGGATCCATCTCCATGAGAAACTCAAGGTTTTGATTGCTTTAAATGCTGGCTTTATTTCAACTCCTCACCACTTCCTCTGGTGTAATTTAGCCTGATTCCATGTTAGCCAGATGAACTTCTCTGTTGCCCCCAGGTGAGGATCCAACCTGACTTGGAGAACCCAGGAGTCAAGTAATCTAACAAGAAGTTTGCACAAATCCATCTCGCTGAAATCACTAACTCCCACACAGCCCTGTGTGGCCTGCCATTTTGCAGGCAGTCAAACCCACAGGTTAAAATCTAGACCAATGTGCTATTGGTTGAATATTAGCCACATCTTTGACTAATGAGCATCTGGTTCCTCTTACTATTAAGAAGATCCATGTGACTCACAGGCAAAGTCTTGCAGACCTGGCCATTGATACAGAAGGATCAGTCACTTCATCTCCACTCCCCAGGGCAGCTGATCTTTCCCACTCATGCCTCCAGGCTGCTCTTCACATCGATATTCTGGAAAGGCAGGCAAATGGTGATAAGAAGACTGAATATCATCTTAACACTTCTGACACACCAGGAACATCCACTGAAGCCTCATCACCAACTGGAACTTTTTTGTCTTGCTCCTTTCCAGTTATTAATCACTTGCAGATGCTCCTGCAGCAGCATTCCTGTGGGAGACTCAACGTCAGCATGGTTTCCTTGCTGCAGTGTTACCAGTGTAAGAAGAAAATCTGCCCTGAAGTTCTGGAGAGGGTCTAGTTAATCCCTCAAAAGCAAGAACATTTACTCATGTAGCAAACCTGGAAAGCTGGGCTAGCAATATGCCTTTGAGAAGTGGCTGCAGTAATGCTGAGCATTCATCTTGAAACCAGAGGTTAGGTTCACTGAACTCAGTGCCTGCGAACTTAGTGCGATTTGTAAACATTAAACTGGAATTAACCTGGAAAGCTGATTGGTTTGCCCAGCCAACAAGGCAAAACTGAATTGCTTCACCCGATTTCTGCTTTTACCTCCCTGGGAAATCTTTACTTCCCATACCAGTGGTGTGGCCAGGATGTGAACCGGTCAGAACCTCATCAACGTCAGCTGGGATATCTCTGTGATCTCTTGGCTGAAGGTACATCACAAAGGTCAGATTGTGACTGAAATGTCAGTTTGGTGGGATCTGTGGGAGGCTCAAACTGACAACCAAGTCTAGAGATGGATTTATCCTGTGGGGCTAGAGTGAACTCTGTAACATGCAGAATCAATGGTCAATGCCACAAAGCTTGGCAGTACCTTGGTTCCTGGTAGCTAGCCTGAGATAACTTTGTGCATATGTGTTTTGGCCACTGGCAAATGCGAGATGATACAGCCTGGCTTAAAACTCCTTCTGGGCAGGTTAAATTAATCCAAATTGCCTCATGCTTGCTGTGGGCTAGGAGTATGCACAGGCAGTTGCTGTGGTGGTTCATATAATGTAAGATCGGTTATATCGGGTAGTGTCAAAGGTCTCTAACCTGGTAGTCTGCCATTGATGGTGGTCAACAGGCTATGCTAAAGAAAAACTACAACAACAGGACAAGCAACTGGTGATGTTTTTCCAGCATCATTCTTTTATCCTTCAGCATTTTAAGGCTCAAAGTCACATCAGACAGTGGTGGTGTTTTGTATTTAAGGAGGTTTTTTTCTCATTAATTTGGCTGATTACTTTTTGAACCCACATACATTTCATAGCATCCCAAGCAGGGAGTTCCTTAGCTTCACCAGGTGCTGGGGGAAAAGCTGTTTGCTTTCCTTTGTTCTCAATCTGCTCCTTGATGTTTTCTTCTCTGTTTCACAGGCTTTATGCTGGAAAGGAGAATAAACAGCTCATCCCTACTCACTGTGGCCAGGGTCCTAACGATCTGTACCACATCACATCTTAGTCATCTCTTCTAATTTTAGAAGTCCTCTATTGAATCATGCCCCATGCAGCAGCCATTCAAGACCTTGGATCATTCTTGCCATGTTGCTGGTCTAAATGTGGACATGTGCAAAGACAATTTGAATCAGGACTTTTTATTCAGATCTCTTTCCACTCATAACTTTGAAGAACCAATCACATGAGAAAAATAAAGCAGTAGACAGCGAAGACCAGCAGAATCTGCTTGGTTTCATACTGATGCCCTCTCCTTCTCTTCCTTTTCTCATGAGTCAGGGCATCATCAGTAATGTTCCTCATTACTGACCCCCTCTGTTCCCCTGTATCTAAGCTTTGGGAATTAAAGATAGGGTGACAGAACATGGTGTTAAAAAGTTCTCTACAAGGTTAATGGAGGAAATGGGATTGTTTGTTCTTTTAGAAAAAGTGGTTGGATTTTGCCTTTTATCGGAGATTATCCATGTTTGGACTATTTGGCTCTTGAAGCTTTCAGGGTGGGGTAGGGAAGATGTTCATTATATATGTACCATGTTATTAAGACACATTAAGCAGTAACCCGACGCCCAACCTCTTGTGTGGCCTTTCCGTTTTACATGCTATGGACAAGTACATTACTGTTTTAACAGTTGACTTCCTGTGAAATGGAAAGCTGGATTTTTATTGATCTTACGCTGTTTCAAATCCACCTACTCTCAGCTGCATGGTGTTCACTTGGAAAGCATCTGACGGGATGTTCCTGGAAAAACCTCATTCTGTGGAACAATACAATGCTTCTTTGTTTGTCGTCTTCTCGCTGAGGCCAGTCAGCCCTATTGAACGAACCTCAGATGTTTTGATTTGTTCTTTGGTGAAAGTTTATATGACTTAAGCTGTCTTTTTAGCCTTCCCGCCTTCCCCTTTAGGTTTCTTCTAAAGAACAAAGCCAGTTGAATTAAATTGCTCTGTATTGGGATTTCAAACATTAATGAAAGTTGTTTCAAAGTGTTATCTCATTTGGGGCCTGAAATGACTAAGGGCCACCATTCTTGTGCCAATAGAAGAGTCTCTGTGGCTTTGGGATTGTTTGCTATTTCTTTTAACGGATCGGCACTTTGAAAGGGTCATTTGTTTCCATACATTTCTTATTATAAAAACAAAAATAGTGAACAGTTAAAAGGCCAACATAAAGCAGCTGTATAATACGTGCGGGGAGATGCAATGTGTAGTCTAGCTATTGAAACAGTAGACTGAGGATTATTAAAAAAGAACCGTTACTACTATTTTTGAGACCTACAGGCATTGAAACTGTTTATTTTATATAGGTAAGAAGCCAAATTCTTCACAGTGCAGTGCCTCCACTTCCATGGAATCACAGAGATGAACATGGCCTTCTGACATGGTGTATTAAAAATCTTCATTTAAATAATGTGTCCCCAGATAACAACCTTGGACTGAGCCTTTCAGGCTTCCTCTGAAATCACAGCACAAAGGCTGTGTGTAAAAGCAGATGTTTGCAGTATATGTATTTCCAGAGGAGTTCAGTGGCAACAAATATTACGTTAAAAAAGGACTTTTTTAAAAATAGAAGCAGCAGTTGAGTAGCATTCATGGTAATGGGTGACTATGATCAAGTCAGGTTCTTTACTGATAATAATCCCTGATCCCTGTGTCATTGAGAACAATTTCTATAGGTACAAATGAGCTGGTATAAAGGAAGCCAGTATAATACATTAGGGCTGGGTGGGAGGTTACTTCATTTAACTTCCGTCTCCCTTTCTTTGAGTTCCTATTAAGCTAAATAATGGCAGTCTACAAAATGAAGGAGCGATTGAAGTGTGCCTGCAAACCAATTATATCATTCTGGACATGGTCTCCAGGACTCTTTGTATATGTATGTGTGTCTTGTCTCTCTTGGCTAAGGCTCTGACTCTCTTGAAGCTGCTGTTTTATGGACATTGTGAGAGCCTTTGGTTTTCAGAATTGTTGCTTTTATTCTTTCCCCTCTCCTTAGCCGCTGGTTGCATTTTGTGTCACAAAAGGTTTTGTGAAGGGCTGTGCTCTGAGTATGGAGTTTAAAACCTGAACTTGCATTTTGGTCCTCCAGCTAAATCCCTGTTAGCTCTGTCTAAAAAGGGAGGAAAAAAAGAAAAGATGAAAAAAGACATTTTGACGAATGTGCATAGAACAGATCTTACATCGATTGCTTCTCTGGGAATGTCATTGGTGAAAGGAATATATGGGGTCAGGCCTCGGAGGGAAAACATGAAAAGATACTTCACACCAAAGCCAAATACTGATTTCCTACATGAGAGAGGGTGGGTTGGTGGGACCACCATATCAGGTCATGACCCATTTAGTCCTTTCTTCGACTGAGACCAATAATAGGGGTAAAATTAAAAAATCCATAGCAGATAAATTTGTATCAAGATGTCAGAGAAATAAATTTCTTGCTCACATACACTTGATATTGCTTTATAGAAGACTGAAGGATTGTATCTTTTGTGCTTTGTGCCTTTGCTACATCATGGAGAAGTTTCTTATTATTTCCATCAGAATGTCACACTTTTTCATATCCAGTGGGACTCTTGGACCTGGTAGTGTCATGGGAGAGGAAGTCCCATGAGTTAGTGTCAAGGAGTCAAGAAATAAAGCATCTTGCTCACTTGCATACTCATCAGCTGCCCTTCTTTTAAGGTGTGATGGAAAAGAGTAAATGCAAAGCCAATGTTTCTTTTCCTTGTTCCGTGAAGTCCTTCTCTGTTGGTCTAGGTGAGAAGTTTAGGCTGGCCATGCAAGTTTGAGATGAGTGAAGCTAGGAGAGATTGGACCCACAACAAATGACTTAAACTCTTTTATCAGGTCTGTATGTCATTGTGATGAGGTTTAGATGACAGTAGTATCTCTGGCCCTTCATGAAACATGATGTAATCATAGGGTTACACCTTAGTAAACCATTTTAGCTATCTAAATGAAAACAATGGATATAACAGATTAAGCCAGACCGACAGGGCTGCGTAAATCATTAGAGGTTTAGCACACTAGGACCAAACTAGGAATAAACTATCCAAATAGGTGCACCATGACACCCGTGATCAAGTGTGATCAAATACAAAAATTGAATGAGGCTACATAGCATGGAGCACAAAATCCCAAGATTACATGTGTATGTTGCTGCTTATGAAAAATCCACTTAGAAGTGTTTGCTAAGGATTAGCAGGTGATTAATAGATGTTTTAAAAAAGATTATAAATTATTATGGAAGACAACAGGTTGTGTAAGATCATGGCTTAGAGCTACCTTTTACTAAGGGCTTTGTAATGGTTTGTACCTCACAGTGCTCATGTTCACCACCATGTTACTACATCTATTAATAACCTCTTGGCTCCTTTTAAAAACCTTGTTAAGTGTAACCTTTGCAGGAAATGAGATAGACATGTCTGTGTATCTGTCTGTTTTATAATGGTAATGTTGCTGTAGCTGTGATGATATAAAAATATATTAGAGTTAAAACCACCCTGTTGTATTTTATAGTATTGTATTATGGGAGTAGTGAGATTGTAGCTGAGATGAAGTGGGAACTTGCATTTAAACCTCTGTTTCAGTTCATTTAAAACTTGAGTTCAAAATAGTCTTTAGAGGCCAAATTTCTCTCTCTCTGTCTTTTTAAACATCTAAGATGATTCCATGTCCAGACATTCCTTTGGGCACACAGAAGGTTAGGTCAGTTTTCGGTGGTCTTGTCATTTGGGAGAAGTCTGGCAGCAAAGGTAATTTTAGGATGCTGAACATACACTGTTTCAGAGTAATTGCTGTTAGGGTCCACAGGCGCTGTCAGTCTGCTGGACTGGGATGCACAGATCTGTCTTCCTTTCTTACACCTACTACCTCGTTACAGGTTATTTTCCCTTTGTATGTATAAAGATACACTTTATATGCTCTACCTTTAATTAATACCAAAGCATTTTTTACTCAGCTGATCTGAACTTGGAAACGCCATAAGAGAATAGAGGATTCCCATTACCAAAAAGGAAAAAAAAAAAAAAAAAGAAAAAGTGTATTTTCATTTTCTTTCATTTAAGTACAGAACATTGTAGTTAGTAGTAATAGCTTTCAGTGAAGTGTTTATGAGTATGCATGCAAGAAAGCACATGTTAAAACTTACTCAGGAACTTATGCCTATGGAAGTGTTAGCAGAAATCTCCCCGATAAGAGCATTGCTTTGATTGCCTCCAACTTTCCTAAACTTACTCTTTTCAGCCTGCATTTTTCCATGCTGATTAGATTTGTCCCCTCAAAAAAATCATACCCAAATGATACAATCATTTTGAGAGAGAAGGGAGGGTGCTGCTCCACGGGACACTACTGCTCCCTAGGGAGCACTCCAAACTGTTCAATGCTTGTGAGGAGGTGGGAAAGATTTTGCTAATTCTGCAAGAGACCATGTGAATTTGGCCAGGAAAAAGCCACTGAAAAGGAGGAAAAAAAAAAAAAAGTTTACATAAGCTTAGTAGATAAATATATAGTAGATATATATTTGATAAATGAGGAATGTTTTTTGCTCTGTGTCCCTCCATTTATGAAAATCAGTCCCCAAAGGGGAGTATGAACATCTTACCTGCCTAATGTCCAAGCTGGACCTTTTCTGTGGTTACTCTACTTTTGGGCCTAGGGATTGAGACCAGAGGGTCTCCCCTGGGTGTTTGTACCCCCACACCAGGCTGAGAAGGAAGTGAAAAAAGAAGCAGCCAGCTTTGTGTAGGAAGGGGAGAGAAGCACAGGCAAGGAGGTGAAGGGGCGGTCAGTTTAGGGGGTCTATTTTCCTGAGCATCTGCAGCCAGCTGCTCAGAGAAACAGACTGGCGGGCTTTTGGTTTAATTAAACCCCAGGATTAATTGATTGTTTTTACAATTTGTTTTTAACTGTCTAAACTTACTGAAAAATTGTAGTGACAGTAATGTACATTTGCTCTTGGCACGGTTTAGCAGATGATGAAGAATTTACGGTATTTCCATGTTTACACCTGGATGGTTGTCTTCAACCATCTCAGTAATTCACGTGTGCTGAGACGTCTTCAGTCTCACCTTCCCTAAAGCCCTGTACCTACCTTGCTTTCTTCCTTGATGCCATATGGCCTTGTTCCTAGATCACCCCATGCTTCTGCACCTTATTTGATGTAAGCTGAAGCATTATCTCTGCTTAATGGTATTTTAAGGTTTTCTGAAGTGCAAGCTGAGCATGTGAAAAGCAGGCTTGCAGTCCCTCTTCAATGCAGGGTTTGGGCAGTATGTTGTAAAGGAGGCTTGGGCCTAATATCAACTCTAGAAGATTATAATGACATATTGAGTAATACTGTACCCAGCAAACATCATCCATCCTGGTCAGTGACCAAAGCAGAGCTTATGCGAAAAAAAACAAATAGAAGGTGGTGTATTTAAAGACTCTTACATAACATAGGCAGCCAAGGAGCTGTGTAAAATTTACACAGACGTTCTCAGTTCTGGCATTTCCTGACTTTAGATCACTTGACCTGTGCAGGTTTAATGTTCTCTCTATGTAAGTTATTTTGAGTGTAATAGGTGTTTATATTCTTGATTGATGCATAACTCAAAAAATTTTCATGCTGGTATCTGTATTTGTATACAGAGATAGCTGTTGCTATGGTTATGTGGTGTCCTTAAAATGCTTGGTCTTTCTTTTCCTATTTACGTTTCAAACAGGGCTTGGTCAAGTAAAGTAAGTATCTTGCCTTAATTCTGGTTTTATGTTTGCTGTAAAACTTGTTAAAAAAAAATAAAAAGGGAAAGAAACATTAAGCATTTCACAGTAGAAACACAAAGATTTTACATTACCAGGCAAGTCAACTTTGGCATTTTTCCTTTCAGTCAGTTTGTTTTTCTAATATAAAACTAATATGACATAATGTATAATCTAATTTGGAAATTACAATTTACTTGGAAGGATTATGCTGCCAGCCAATACCAACAAAGAAAGAAATTATTCGAGAATGTTTCTTTCCTTCTTAACGTGGTCGATAATTTATTTTTCCTTCAGAAGATTACTTTTTTCTTTACGACATTTCCTGCTGGTGTGATTTGCATTAGGATTAAATAATATGTTCCATGCTTAACTTATGCACCAAAGAAAGTTAATTTTTCCTCAAATTAAAAAAAAAAGGTGCAAATTACTATCTTGTTATGGACTTCGCTCTGCTAACTTCGCAGCGAAGAGTGTTGATCATTTTCAGATGGCTTGACAGTAATTACTTTATTTGTACTGACAGTATTTACATGAAGGGGCAATTTGAAATGGATAGATCTGTGTCTCTTATGAATCAAGTCCACTAAGATGGCTTAGAACAGGAGAAGCTGAAAAATGGGTAATCCAGCCATGGTAATTCTGACTAACACCAAATTATCATGTTGACTCTCGTTAACTGCATAAGTTTAAGCGTTCATCCAACACATTGTGTTACAGTGCTGTGGCATTTGTTCAGGAGCTTCCCATTTGCTGCCATGCACCAGGAGCGTGTTAGTTGTGTTAAATGTTCCTGTATCTCCTAGAGATGTTGTGGAGGGAGCAGGAGGGGAGAAGGTTTGTTAGCTTTGAGCATGTAAAGGAGCATTAAGAAGAAGGGAGGTGCCCAGTTGTTGGAACAAGTTTGTGTCTGGCACGGCACCTAAAAATGCAGCTTCTAGGTTAAGTGGAGAAAATTAGACACAAAAGACCCATTTTATGAAGAATTTACAGTCCTGAGCAAAATGCGGCGTGGACTAAATAAGAGAGCTCAAAAAAAAAAAAGTAAGTGTATCCACTTCTGATTTCTCCGGTTAGATTACAAGTGAGATCCAACCATAATGTTGTTAGGGCTGATTTAAAGGCAAGTCTGCTACTAGATTTGGATAGTAATGGAGCTGGATTTGGAAAGTCTGGGCTCAGTTATGGCTCTGCCATAGACTTCTTACTGCAGATTGTGGCAAGTCACTTATCCTTTGCATTCCTAAGTTTTCTATCTGTAAAAGCAGGGGTCATTTAATTTCCCCCCCTTCTTTTCCCTCTTGCCATTTGGTCTTGAGTTTCTTTAGGGGGTGGTTTCTTACAGCGTATTTCTTGTTTTTTGCAAGTGTCCAGCACAATGAGACCTTAGTCTCAGTTGGGATATCTGCTGTAATACAGATAATATTATTGTTGACAGCTGTTGTTGTATGTGTGTAATGTAGTAGCATAAAGCAATAAAGCTTCCTCCCCTCCTGGTATTTAAAACTTAGAGAACAGTTTTGTTGACTCTTCTTCTTGTTTGTTCTTTAATAAAGTTAGCTCAAAGCTATTTTCTGCAAGGCTGATCAAGTACTCATGGTAGTAAACCAGGACTTCGAATGAAATCAGAGTGCTGCCGTCCCGCTGTAAAGTTCTACCTTGTGTTGTAGTTACTTATCTTGAAACCTTGAAGATATGCTGGTATCATAGTAGGTCATCTACAGAGTAGGTAATTGGGATCAACATTTTAAACAGCTTGTTTGAGTTTTTAAGATGTTTTTTCCTGCTGTAAGTAGTTCTGTTCTTCTGAAGTTGAAAATTAAACTATGTGAATTTTCAGTTTGTTTTCCTTATGCAAGTATGCAGTCTGTCCATTTGTCCTCATTTTCACTGACCTGTTAGATTTGGTGGAAAAACTGACACTGAGCTGGAGATCTTAAAAAGACTAACTCCGTACCAGATTCATGAAAATCTGAAGCTGGGTGAAGGAAAGACACTCTTTTAGCCTCTTTTGGAAGATCTTCGGCTTGAGCTCAGCCTGAGTATTAGACACTGGAGAATCTAAACCATAAACCTCCCAGGACACTGGGTTTAATAAGCTCTGCTGCTCATGAAACTTCTTAACATGGCAGGGTGTGCTGTAAGTGCAGCAAGACCCCAACAAAAAGTGCTTATAACTGTGGTGAAGGTACCTTCTCCATTTAACCCAACCCAGCTGTCCTCTCACCCCGTCACGCCATCTTAGGGGGCTGCAGGCAGGCAGAGGGTGCAGTTAGCACCAGGAATTGGCTGGGCCAGGCGCCATGCAAAGCTGCCCCTTCCCCAAAGGACCTAATGTGTAAATAGGTGCAGGAACCCCAAACCGTCTTGAATTCCAGCCACAGTAACCACAGAAACAAACTTGCTTGAATGTAAATAATACTGTCCTGCTGCTGCGGTTGCTAGTGTCAAGTTAGTGCCAAAGTCCAAGAGTATCCAGCAGTTTATATGGCAGCAGTGGATGGCAAAGTTTAGGGCAAGCTGTAAAGATCTTCATGTCATCGTTGGTGTTTCCAGCCTTTATTGCCAGACTCGAAGACAGAAAACAACATGGAGGTAAGGCAAATGATCTCACTTTTATTGAGTGAGTTTGGCCTTGAAGATTGTCAACTCCATGGCTTCATTTAAAAGTCTATCTCTGAGGCATTCAGGAAGGTTTAATGAAGCTGTGCAATGTCTTTGGAAAATGAGTATGGACGCACTGAAACACCCTCCAGTATATCCCACCATAAGAGATACATATCAGGTTCCTTGTGTGGCATTTGAGGACTATAAACATGTTGCCATGATTTGCTATGTTTCCTGAGGGTTTACAGAAAAAGTGGCTTTTTTAGGGGACTGCCATATTAAGATTGACAATTTGATATAAACCATGGCCCAGCATCCAATGTTCTGTTTAATGCAGTTCTGTGTTTGTCAGCTGTAACCAATTATGCTTTTCATTGTGTTAAACGACACCAACATGGCTCCTTTCTACCAAGCTGTTGCTAATGCCATTTTATATACCTTCCACGGCCAAGCCCTGCTGGAAGCTGTGTCCTATGTATAAGCTGCTGCTTCTCTCCCTGTGTGCTGGCAAAGTGTGAGGTACCCAGATCAGCACTGATGCTGGAAGTCTTTCATGGGGCTTGAGGAATAGGATCTTGAGGAAAGCACTGGGGCCTGGAGCTGAGTAGCAATGGGATAATCTTCTGTAGCTAAAAATGGCATCTGAGATGCTTCTGGCGGATTGTGCGGGTCTGCTGTATACTAAGGCTGCTAATCCCAGTTGGTAATTGCAGTAGGAAACCTTAAGCTGGAAACAAGTCAAAGCTTTAATCTCATCTGCTTCTGCCTCCAATCCATACACACAAAGGCCGTGAAAACCTTAATCCTCATGGTCCCCAATGTGGTCCTGCATGTTTTCATGGTGAAGTGCAGGACATGAAGGACCCTGGTGAGGCAGGGGCGTGTATGCCTGTGGAGAGAGTTTTCTAGCAGAGAGTGCTCCTATGGGATGGATGATGTCTTCACACCCAGGGCTGTTTTCTTCCTGCCCTTTCCCCCAAAAAGGAGCTCCTTCTACTGTGAGGGAAGTTCAATAGTTGGTTTGGTTCATTTTAAATGGCTTGTTGTTTGTGAAGCTGTCAGGAAACCAGTGGCTGGCTCCGTGCAGGTCCATGTCTGCCAGAGAAGTAGGTCATGGCAGCTGTATGTCTTCAACACATTAGCTCCCATCGCCCTTTGTTCGGAGTCAGGCAGCTTCTCTGGAGGTGATGGGAGATCTCCAGGTGTGAGGCAGCTGAGGCCTGCACATGCCTCCATGGAGCATTTCAAGACTTTGATCTCACAGTGTAGAAGTGGCCACCCTGAGGGTCCATCTGATCCAGGATCTTGTCTCTGACTGAGGCTGCAAGTGGGCACAAACAGAAGAGGAAAGGTTCGGGGCTAGCACGTAGGATATTTCCAAATACTCTACATCCTCCAAGTACTCTCCAAGGACCTCCTGAACTAGAGGTGGTTCAATACTTTTTAATGACCCTCAGTGTTTGGGGTTTTTTTCTTTAACTTGGGCAGTCCTCCCTTTAACCTGTGTTATCTGTTAATTATGCATCCTGTGACAGCATCCCACAGCTTAACTCCAGGTTGCATTTGAACAGCCTAACCTATTTCCTTGCGTTTGCTTTGAACATGCCACAGGGTAGTTTCATTTGATGTTCTGGCTCTAGCAACCCCAATTCTAGTGTTGGAAGAGATCATGAACAACTGCTTGCCCAACCCCAGGATTTTGTACAACCAAATCATATTTCCTCTTGTGCATTTCTTTTCCAGCTGGTGGCCTGCTTAGTCATTCCTTGTAGCGAGACCATAGGCTATTTTACTCTACTCTCCTTAGTCCTTAGGCAAAACAGGCAGCAGGACCCCAGATCGAGTCCCTGAACCTCAGAAGCTTTGCACAAAGCAGCTGGGACTACCTCACCCAGACAAAAGCTGAAAATGTCTCAGGTCTCTCCCGTCGTTTTGTTTTTCCAGTGTCAGCCAGCAGTCATGGCAGACACTAGATGACATTGCAACTGGGAGTTTGGATTACTTTGCTTTTCAGGAGATCTCATTGCAGGTCCCCATTTGTTCATAGTCTGCTTGCAAATTTTATGAGGCAGTGGGTTTGGAGATTAGGGCCCAGGGATACTGCAGCTGGAAATGGGATACAATCTGGAAAATGCTTTTAATTTTTGACCTTCAGTTCTACCCTGACACTGAGAGTGGATTTCCCCAAGGCAGCTGGATGGGTGTCTTCACCCTGACATTGCTGCAGAGAGCCTGGGACTATGGGGCAAATCATCTTCCCGTCTACCCAAGTAATCTGTGGGAGAGCTGGGAAGAAACCACGTTACCTTCACTCTGCAACCAGGACTTTGTTTTCCATTAGAATAAGCGAAAGTACTTCACTCCTTCATATAATAAATAAAGCATTAAATCCAAGCTCAGAGGGAGGAAGCAGAATAGTACTTTACAAAAGTGGTGGTGTTTCCTCTGAGGTTGTCTATCAGCTGGCTTCAAACCCAGGATTTAGCTGCTCTTGTTTAAAAACAAAGTCGGCCCTGCTGCAGTGCCATAAACTTTCAGAAAATTGGAAAGACCCCTCATGGTATGCGATTTTTATTTCTGCTGTGTTTCCAGGAAATCCATGAAAAGATTGGAAGATTGACTGCACAAAGATTGTTTTTAGTTTTTATCGCTTTCCCAGTAGAAAGTAATTTTTTAGCAAAGTAAATAACAGAGGAAAAAAAAAATTGCAGTGAAAATTTTCATATTTCGCTATGAAGCTTTGGTTTTAAAAAGCTGAAAAAGCACCCATTTCTTCCATTGCTTTTGGCAATCAAAACCTTAAAATGGCTGGTTTTTAGAAACATTTTTGGCGGTATGGCATAAAACAAAAATACTAAAATGAAGAGCAATTTTCTTTTCATTCAAGCAAAAACCTGCCCCTTTTTGCATTTTGTCCGTATTTTTTACCAAGAAAGATTCCTTAGCTGAGACCCAGACCCATGTGGCTGTGGCAGGGAGGTTCCTACTTTCCCATTGTGGACTGTGCTCTTTGAGCCATGCATTGCTGGCTGTGAAATGATGTTTCAAAGCCACTGACACCACAAAAGCAGGGCTGTCTCTGCACCCCAACAAATTAAACAGTTGCTTCAGCCAGCCAGCTTCCCTGGGCAGCAAACAGCCCTGGACTACGGCAAAGCCCGTCCAGAGCATGGCCATCTCCCCCACTGCAGCCACCTCAGCTCTCTGGACTCCCCAGCCCAGTGCTGCCCCTCCTCCTGGCCCTTTCTCTTTTGCTGGCACGACACCAGGGCGGTGAAAGGCAGTCGTACGTACTTGTGAGACTTGGGTCTGACACCTCTGCTTGCAGGACGCTTCCCTGTGACGAGGGTGCTTGTGATGGCAGTAGCATTCTCTGGCTGCAGAGGGTCAAGCGTAGCAGAGTGTGGGGAGAGCAGTAAAGGCATGACCTCAAAATTATTAAACAGTAATAGTCATGTTTGTTTTTCCTTTCTCCTTTATCTGTTGCTGAGTTTGACTCCCTTTTCTCTGAGTTGCACCGATGTGCTTTCTCGGCATCGCACACTCCTGTCAGTGTGTATTAGCTCTTCATTCTTCCAGGAGAAGGGCTTAATCTCCAGTACATACAAGGAGACCACCATCTGACTTATGCTTTGGTGCTCCCTCTGTAGGGGTGGCCGTTGCTTGTGGTCTCTCGTCAGTGTTTGGTGGTGCACATAGCACAGGCATCTCTGCCTGATGGCACACGTGGGGAAGGTCCTCCCAGTCGGTCTGTGTGCGGGGCCCATGTGCCATGAGAGAGAGCAGGTGGCCACGGCTAGGAGTGGGTTTCCCAGAGCAAAGACCCTGTGAAGTGGGGCATTTCCAGATGGCAGTGGAAGAGAGGCAGCTCCCCACAAAGGTTCAGCAGCAGAGAGGGATGTGGGAGCTGAACAACTCAGGCTGGAGGGAGAATTTAGTGTTTTCTGCTCTCATTGTGATCCCCATGATGTTCCTCACCTGGGAGATCACGATCTCTGGAAAGGCAAGAAGTAAATGTATTCAGGATGCCGAGGGGCTCAGCTTGGCTAAGTGGGGTTTCATCTAGGTACTTTGGCTCAGACTCTTGCATACCACACAGTTCTTCAGGGAATCTCAACTGAAAGAAATCCATTTAGGAGAACCCTACCTCCTTCTGTCTTTTGCTGCCCAAATTGCCTAGTAAAGAGGTGCCTGAGACAGACCCTCAACTCCAACCAGAGCCCTAAGGCAGAGTGTCTGGCCCAAACCAGCCCTGCAGGCCAGGTGAGATGTTGCTGGGTGAGATCTCTGCCCTGTGGAGGCATCTCGAGTTGTTTGTGGTGCACAGGTTGGAGGTTCACCTGATGTGAGGCAGGTGCATGCTCCTTCTCCTCCTCTCTCTGTGCTGCTATGTGCTGTCAGCCAGCCGGGCTCTGTTCCCCTCAGGCAGCTGTCACAGGGTTTCCAAGCGCTCTTAGGAAAAAAAGAAAATAAGCATGGAGTTTTATCAAGTGTGACTTGTAACAGACCATTAGCTGAAAGCCAATTTTCTGGATAATGGACGTTGCTTTAAAGATTATTGCTGGAAGCTGATGCTTGCCCATAAATACCATAAAGATTACACTTTATGATGATAATGCTTTGTCTCTCTGAAAGTCCCCTTCATCCCATTTCTCCTAGAGCTTTTCAAATGTTCATTTAAGCTTTGAACAATCCTATGAAGCAGAATTTTTTTTTTTAAGTGGCAGATTGACCCAAACTGAGATGTACTGAAGCATGGACACTATTTTTCAAGACCTGCAAGGGAGCTTATGGCAGAGTTGGGAGCTGAACTACCCCTTCTTCCACCTTCAGCACTTAACAGTGCCAGTACTGCTTTTGGAGGGTGTAATTTGTAGCAGGAAGGCACTTGGGTGTCACCCATAAAGGTGACCTGTGTTTCTTTCTTGTCATGGTTTACATTTCTCTTCTCTTTCCCTTCTGATTCTTTAGTCCTCTCTTACTGTATGAAAGGAAAATAAAGAAAACAACATATAGGTAGCGGGTTATCTCACTGGGCAAGGAAAGCTTGCTCTCTGCAGCTTTGCTGCACAGCAGAGAGGATGAGGAACTTGGATCATTACTGGGGAGACTCAGGAGAGAAAAGCTTTCTGTTGGGAAGGTGAGTGAAGCTGCGGCTTGTATTGCCTGGAGTCTCCAGTCTAGGAGGACTCTGAAAGCAGATCAGGCAAATATCTGTCACATGCTGTTTGCCTTCACTCAAAGGGATAGACCAGACAATCTTGCAATCTGTGTTTTTGTGATGCAATTTGCACATGTCCAGAAGTGACCAGGCAGAAGCATATTGGGAGGTGCGGGTGTGTGAAATGTTACCTCTCCTCTTCTGCCAGCAGGGGATGCATTTTAAGGCTGGTAGTCTGGTTTTCAAGCGGAGGAAAAAAAGATCATTGATACAGGAGTTTCTAGGGGAACTTTGCTTATTTGATGTGCTGAAAAACAACTGGTAAGACAGAAGTGAATGAAACCAGTGGTCAGGGAGAAAAAACACCAATAAAGAACAAACTTCCTCCCAAATCTTAGCTTGGGTAAAACTTCTCGTTCCTGGGAAGAAGCTCTGCTCTGCAAGGGATGGTAGGAATTCATGGACTCTCAGCTTGCTGGGTCTGTTCCCAGAGCTACGGCAGGCTGGCCTGTCTTTGCAGCTTCCATGTTGCCTGTCGCTGCATGTCACGCTGCTGTTAGTTGGTGGTACTGCTCTGACCTGCAAGTGCCCAGTCTTTGCTCACCCTGCGTGGGGTAAATGACTTTCCAGGAGGGAAAGGTCCAGCCCCTAGTTGTCTGTTTGTCTGATGGGAATTGCTCTGAATCACCAGGTTATAGGAAGAAATTCAAGTTAAGTGGCTGGGTAATCCCACATAAACTCATATTTTCTCTGGAAGTAGTGGTCCTACCTTTTCCTCACCCTGGGTATCTGCTCCAGTCCCCTCCCTTGTATATGGAAACTTCTGTGCTTCCCTGGAAACTTCAGGGAGCTGACCCAGCTGAAAACAAATCCCATAGAGAAGAGAAGCTGGTTTGAAGTGACTGCAGCTCTTGTAGCATTCCATCTTCTGTCTGGCTCTGCCAGCAGTCCTGGCTGGGCTGCCATGCTCCGTGCCAGGTGTTTGAGCAAAACACAACTCTGATGAGCTCAGGGAGACCCCAAAGCAAAATACCATCCTCCCCATCTGCCTGCTGCCCTTCTCAGCACTGTGGATCTCAAACAATTGACAAAAGGATTTAAGCAACATGATTCCTGCCCCGAGCTTGGATGGCTGGACTTGAAATGTCCATATTCACCTAAAAAGCTGGGCTTTCTGATCCCTATTCCAACAAGTTAATCACTAAGCTACATTTCATACAGTTTTGGCCCAGCATCATACAGCCTAAATCCCATCTGAATCCTTCTACCAGTTGGTGTGACCCCTCTGAAAACCCAGAAGCAGCCTGTGAGAAACCTTGAGGCGCCAGGACATCAGTAGAGTTTAGGCTGCATCAACCCAGGCCTTTTACTTGTAGCCAAACGGACAGGAAAAACATAGGAAAAAAAAATATGACTGATTGCACCTACAACTCCTCAGTGACTCATAAGAGGAAATGGAAAAGCTCCAGCTACGCTTTCAGAGCAGCTTCACCCCGTTCCTGCGTGGGCCCAGGAGAGCACTCGGCTCGGGGAGCAAAGGGGTGACATTGTTCTCTGAGCAATTTCCAACACGTCTGGGGCCTGGGTTGGGATGCTCATACCCATGGCACGTTCCAGGGTAAGCTTCTAATTGATACAAATAAAAGTGTCCCAGGCTGGCTATCGGTAATTTGAGCTAATGGCCTGGAAAAATCTACTGCCAATGACTGGGCATGACCATAATGCAAAGACTCAGGTGACCAGGTTGGCTGGGACACTCCTGCCATCAGCATCTTATCCTTGCCATCCCAGTTGGTTCAGGGTTTTCTTCTGTTTTCCTTTTCAAAGCAGCCTTGGAAAGGGAGGTCCCTGTGCTGTGGCAGGCAGCGTTGTGAAACACTCTCCTTGTCCTTTGGCAAATGCTCTTTGGGCTTGAATTCTTCCTTAGACTTGCAGAGCCTCACAATGTATGAGTAAATGTTCAGCAGTGCAGTTTGTGGGACTAATGAAGTAATGCGACACTTCATCCTCACTCTCTGCCGTTAAACTTTGTACAGCAGGAGGCAGAGAGCGTGTGTGTGCAATATGCTCTTATGAGCATAAATAATGGATGTGCAGGAGTGTATCTGTTATGTTTTTGGTTGTATTTTGGTGGTCTAAAGGGTTTGAATTAGCACTGATTTTCTTTTTCCTTGTTTTCTGTTCCATCTTCTAGAAGTGATTGTATTCTTAGGAAAGGGTTTTCCATTTCCTCTGTGTCTTTTATCACCCATGGTGCACATGTAAGCAAAATAGCACTAACCAGAGGAACAACCAGAGAATAGTGTTAAGTCAGTCAATTGGGAAGAAAGTTCACTTATTTGTCAAAGCAGTCACTTCTGTGCCTGCAAAGGTGGAGCATTGTTGGAGACCATCTGAAAATAATACCCATTAATGAAGCAGGGAAATACATGGCAAAGTGTATGCTTTTCTGCAGCACCTGTGATCTACAGAGTGCATAGAAAAATCTTTGTTAGCCTCTTAAAACAAACTCCTTATTTGAGAGAAACTCTTCTTTGTTTTTAGTGAGATAAATGCTTTTCTTGTTCAGACACATGGTAGAAATGATTCTTAGCAATCTTTTCCCCCCTTTTTTTTTCTAAAAATAAGCTGTGACTCTCAAATCATCTGCCCCCAATTTACTCCTGTGTGACCCTAAGACCCTGATCTGTCAGATCTGTCCACATCTGTGCCCACCACTGAAGAATGTGGTAGATTCAACACAACATATGGCTGGAGCTGTGCATATGATATTCATGGGAAATGGAAGAAGCATCACCATTTCCTTCGTACCAAACACCTCCTTGAGCTATTTGTACCCCACACTCACAGAGATTCCAGGGTTTCGCTCTGCCGTGAATTACGTTCAGCAGCAATTGGAGTTTCAGTGCAACTGTTTGCAGATGCCTTTCTAGGGATTTCTTTAAGACATACTTTAGTTGCTGAGTTTTTCTAGCAAGTAAATGAGCTTAGAAAACAAGGCATGTTTTCAAGCCGTGACACCATACTGAGGATGTGGCAAGACCCTTCTGGTTAGGGAATTCATTTTTCATGCTATGAGGTTTAGCTTATTTCCCTTTAAATCCTCACTTTCTCTTCTCTACTTCTTTGCATGAGGGGTGGGAAATCCTAGAGACTTATGCTTTTCCAAGACCATAGTTCAAGCCAGGATTGAAAAGTAACTTAGTGTTGCGTGTTTCAAGCTTGGCGGTACCTGACCCTCAACACCAGCTGTGATTTTCAGTTTTGGCACCACAAAAATGTCAACAGGCTTTGAAATTTGTGGGGGCTGCTCAGCTCCCTAGAGTTGCCCCTTTTAGAGTATCTGGGCATAGTTTAAGGTGTGCTAGCCTTTCTTAGGCTAGCACTGCTTGGACTGAGCTCTGAAGCAGGTCCGTGCATCATCACACCTTCCCACCCACCACTGAGCCCAGGTAATCATGTGCAGGGTTTTAGCCCATCTTAGATGCAAGCCAGACCACAGCTTCAACCTTAGCAAAAAGAGCTGAGGGTAAGTCATTTTGGCTCATGCTCGTCTCATTTGAAGGACACACACAATGTTGTTTATTGTCATTCAATTGACACATGGTAGTCTGTTAAAATGCGGGAATTCACATGTGTCTTTAAACTTGGGGTGCAACGAAGTTTTTTACCAGTTTCCCAAGAAGAGTTGTCATGGTGTAGTATAACTGTATCCACACTAAGTGTTGTCAAGAGTAGAAGGGTATTGGTTAAAACCCCCCCTTATCTCCAATGGAAATAGGTTTAATGCTACAAACATTTTGTGTAGCCTAAACTCAACAAAGAAAGGGTCAGGAGTCTGCAACTCTGTAATCCCAAGACAGAGAACTGTTTTGCACTTTGCTTAGGTAAGTTTGGTGTGATTCATGGTTCTCATTTATTCTCCCTGTGGGGAAAAATGCCTTGTATAGTTACAACAAATGCCTTAAAATAGAAAAGCATGACTTAACAATTTATTTTTTCAGCTTTTTTTTTTTTTTTTTTAATTTTGGTAAATGAGGAGAAAGGTAGTGCTGCCAGGAGAAGTGGAATGAAAGAGTGTCAAATCATTTTTCAGTTCTGCAGGCTGCCTCTTACCCAGGAAGAATGCAAATTGCTGCTTAATAGTTGACAAAACAAATGGTTTTGTGGATTTTAGGTGGGAGGGAGTCTGCTAATGTAACTCTTCTGGTCTCTCTCAGAATATAAAGAGCTTATGGGGACTCTTATGTCTTTTGAGACACACAGGTGTGCTCAGTGTTGGAGTGTACAAACTGATGGTGTTTTACAGATAAAAGCAGACTCAGCCTCTGAGGTGGATGATTTGCCCTATTTAAGTCTGGGCGTGGGTCTGGCTCTGAAGGTTTTGTATGGCTGATACCGACCCTGAGCAGAGAAATGTGGGTGTCAGCTCCTGAGCAGGGCATCTCCACCCAGGAGTGAGGGCTGAGGGATGTGATCATGTGCAGTTCCCGAGGCTCGCCCCCTTCCAAGAGGGTTTTGGCTGGATGTGTTAAGGAAGGCTCAGATGTGCCTCACTGCTTCTCTGTTCCTCAGACGAGATGGGCCTCCGGGCACAGGCTTACCATGTCGCGGCCCTTGCCTGCTTTGTTTGTACACTGTTCTCTGAGCAAAGATAATGGGACTGATCCGAAGCCAGCTCCAAGGCAATCGCAAGTCTTTCCTTTGTCTTCAGTGGGGTTTGGATCAGGCCCAAAGCTCGTAAGCAGTTTTCCACCAAGAGTTCCCAGCACTTATGTCAGTCACTGGCAAAAAGGGAAGGGATAAATCCAGCATCAGCTGCTTCAGATGCCAGGCACATTCTGTGTGTGTGCGTGTGTCACAGGGGTATATATACTCACAGAGTCCGTCTTGGTTCCTCCTAAATTATATGACAGCTTGCAAAGGGCAGGCTGCTACTGGTCTGCTTCCAGGACCGACCTCTGAAGACTTCTCTCTGAAAAGAGCTGGGAGGATCTGCACAGTGCCCAAGAAAACCTTTTTTGTGAGCAGCTACCCGGGCATGGGGAAGGAGCTAGGGTGGCTGCCCGGTTGGGCTGGCACACAACGGTGAGGATTTCATCAGCATCCCAGAACGCAGGGCAGCAGGAAGGTAAGCCCAGGCGAGATGCTTTTCCTCCCATGGGGCTCCCTGTGCTCCTCCAAACCTGTCTGCTTTCTCTACAGGGCACTACAGCTGCTTTTCATCCCAGGGCGGGTGGTCCGTGGGGGGCACCCACGCTCACCCACATCAGTGGGAGTCTCTTGGCAGCCTCTGGCAGCCTTTGGACTGTGTCCTGGCTGTGGTTTAGGATTGGGTGTTCATTTAATGCCAACCTTGGCCAGTGCGCAGGGGGAAGAGCTGTGGGGGGGTTGGGGAGGGAGAGGGGAAGGTGTTTTTCTTAGGAAAAAGGCAAGCAGAAATAGACACTCCTTGTCATTTTTTTTTGGCAGGAGAGAGGAGTTTTGGGAGGGCTAGAGGTCAGAGAAGCTAGATCTTTGCCTGGGTCTTTAATTGCTTTTTTTGTCAACCCAGTTGTTTTAATCTCCCCCTTCCCATGGGGAGAGGGGAGCCCTCCTGCCCCATCTCTGTGCCAGGAGCAGGGCAGGAGCTCCGCTGTCACCTGCAGAGCAATTTTCGGAGCAAGGTGCGGGCAGCTGGGATTTCCTGATGCAAAATGCAGCAGGAAAGCTGTGCTCCTTAGGCCAAGGAATTAATGACACTGTTAGGGGGGAATTTGAGTTTCCACATCAGTAAGGAAAGGAACTGGATACCCGAGGCAATAGACCAAAGTCAAGCTATAAAGTAATTACATTTCTCCCTGCGTTTCATGTGTTTGTTTAATTTTAGTGTTTAAAGGGAAAGGTTTCCTGAGAGCACTGTGCCAGCAACTCTAAAAAATAATTGTGTGTCTTTCTTTAACATATATTCTGGCAGGAATGTCCTGCCTATATTTTTGGCAGAGGCTTTTGCTTTATCATTAGCCTTTAGACTATGGTTTTAAGTCTGACTTGAGGTTGGTAGGATGGCAAAACCACCATTTCTGGGATGTTACCTCCATCTCTCACCCTTCACCTGTAGGGCTCTGGGGCAGTTTGGTAGCCTGTGCTGTGTTAATCCCAGTTCCTCCATACAGCAGGCAAGAGGGGTTTGCACAGACATCTTTTGGCATTGCTGCCTGCCTGGCTGGATTGAAGTATGAAAAACGGCAGACCTTTAAAACAAAACTTGTGAAGACATGGGGCCAACACTCTGTTCTCCGCTCTGACCCCATTTCTGGGTTGAGCCAGTGCTGCACCTGCAGCTGGCTCAGAACGCTGGGGGACGGTGCCTCCTGCAGACCATCCCCGTGCCTAGAACACAGGTGCTGGGTGTGAAGTGGGGATACCCCTGATACCGGACAGGGCTCCCTGCAGCAGGAGCTGCTTCCATCACCTCCACAGAGAGAAGGCAGCACAGAGAGATGCTGATGCTTGCTGGCATCGCTGCTGGGCACTTTGCAGGCACAGGGGAGCCTGACCTGGAAACTAGCCCTGTAAAACTGCCCGGTTCCCCTCTTATGCTGTTTGCCAGCATAGGTAAGCCATGCACTGCCCACACTCTAGCTCTGTGCCCTGATGCAAACCCACCATGCTCCTCAAAGGGAGGGTGAGGTTTTCTCTAAGTTTTGCATGTTTTTTTGGTGTTGCTTTTTACAAATTATTCCCCCCGGCCCCCCGCCCCCAATGGTCTGTGAGGGGCTGCAGTGCCAGGAGAGCAACTCATTGCAGGACCTCCTCTTGCCAAAGTGATACCTTTTTAAGGGCGCTTTGCAGTGACACCCCTTTCTCCCTTGCCCTGCTGGAGCAGACATGGCTGTGGTTGTGTGTGTCACTTCTGGGAATTATTTACTTTTCTGTTAAATATTTTATAAATCCTGTCACTCTGCCTTTTGGCAGAGCTTCTTTCCACTGCCTCTTCACAGGGTTGTGACAACAGCAGCCTGATGCTGGGCTTGGAGACATCAGGTGAACCACCCCAAATTGCCATTTGGCATCTGTGAAAGAAGCCTCAGCCCCTGGTAGAAGGAAGGAAATATGTGCCTGGAGCAGCCTGTGGCTGGGGATGGGGCAGGTCATCTCTCACCCTGTCGTAATGAGAAGCACGTTGTCTGCATAGCTTGCAAGGCGAGCAATTCCTATTCTCATATGCAAAACCATGCATAAATCCCGTCACATTGGAAATATGCTGACATGCTGTGCATGTTAACACATCCTTCAGTGAACTGGGTAGCACAGGGAAGAGGAGAGGTCATTAAATGGGAAAAATAAAAGGAATATGGTAGAAAGCGCTCATACTTTAATGCCAGAGTCACTTGCTTTTGTTGATTGGTTTTGGTGGTTTGTTTGTTTTTTGGGGTTATTTTTGGGTTTTTTTTAGATTAGAGATATCTTTTATTTGGTGTAACAGCTAGCAAAAGAGGAGAAAACATATGCGGGGTATCATGAAATGGAACCGTTGCAAAAGCACGTGTTTGGGTGGAATGACATAAAAAAATGGCACAGCTGTTGTCACGCTCACTGTTAGTGTTTGTAAAGTAAGCTGAAGATGTGAGTTACTGTGCAGAGCCCTGTGCAGCTAGAGATCGAGCCCATGTCTTATTTACAGTAGTCTAATTTGTACCTTAGGAAGGATCAAGCATTTTTATTTCACAGTCAATTCAGTATTGGTGGGAAGGCTTGTACGAGCATCTCGGAAGATGGAAATCCTGTATTTGTAGAGCTGCATGGTTAATTGGGGATATTTTGGGACATCAGGAAGCTGCTTAATTCATGCAATTGAAATAATCTGATAAGATTTAGAGCCAGTCACTTCTCACAACTAAACCCACGTACCAACAGCTCTGCGGGACCTCTGTGCAGCTGGGAGATGTGTAAAAGTCCCTCTCAAGAACGAGAAGTGCTCATCTAAAACAGGGAGCAGAGGTGCTGTGCAATGCAAAACTGGCTGTCATGCCTGCTTTTTTGCATAGAATTGCAGAGCATCTCAAAGTGTTATTGAGATAATTGGGGTAGGCTGAACCAGAGTGTATTGCTAAAGGTATGTCTTCATATTTCTGGAGTAGCTGCAGATACCTTTGTTGGGCAGATCTGGAAACAAAGAGCACTGTGCAAGATTTCCACAGTCTTCAGCACAAGCACCCAATATTATTTAACCTGCTGCCTCCAAAAGAAACTGGAGATGTGTTTGTCCTACCAAAAGTTTTTGTTACTGAATATTGATTTAGCTGAATATTGTTACTGAATATTGTGAATCTTACTATAGAAAAATGTGAATCTTGCTACTCTGTGCCTTGCTCCTGGTACTGTGATTTTTTACAAAAGCAGAATTTTCAGAGTTTTTCAAATATTATTTGCCAGAAAATTCAAATGAAAAAACTGGTTGAGCTGCCTGCTTGTTGTTAGCTGGGTTTGTGACAAACCGTGTCCCAACATCTTTGAGCTATAATTGTGGAGGAGGGTGAGGAGAGGTGTAAGGCAAAGGAGAGAAGATCAGAGACTCACACTGGTGTTTTGACATATTACAAGTGATGGGAGAGTGGAGGGTCTTAGATTCATGCAGGCTAGTGTCCAAAAATCTTTAGAAGTAAAACTAGGTGTGTAAAGTGATTATGGTATATTGCTTTGGAGGTTACTGGAAACTTCTAATATCATGCAGAGGTTTTCTGGATGTTAAAGCTTTATCCATAGAGAATTCGAATATTCGGTAATGTGCTAGATTTTCCCAGAAAGCTACTCAGTCCATTCTGTCACAGTCTGTAGTGTAGTTGCTTTTGTGTGGTTATCCTATAGAAGTTGGCTTCACCATCTCCCCTGGTTTGATAAGGGTAGAGAAAAACAGTTTTCTGAAGCTGTTGAGAGGATGCAATAACATTTTAACGCCTGTCATATTTTAAGATGATGTGCAGTTCCCTTAAATCATGTTTTCAGTCATGACTAATGCAAATAGACACAAAGCAGGTGTCTCTTGCGGTAACAAGCCTGTCTCTTTTGAAAGTTTTGGCACTAGGACTGTGTATGATAAAACACATGGATTTTCCATGATAGAAAAATGCAGAACTAGGAAGAAAACCTGCTGCAATAAGCCTTTAGCAGCATTGTAACAGTGAAATTGTATAGTTTCCTCTTATTGGTATGACATACCCCAAAAGAATCATCCTCTTAGTTAATAAAGCCTTTCTCCTTTTTTCTTCCCTTTTCTCTTGGTCGATTATCACTGCTTGGAATTTAAGGTAATTCCTGATCTCTTGTCTAGACAGTGGGTTTTAATTTTCTGACGTGAAAGGAGTTTTCTGCCCTTCCACATGCTATTTTGCCTGCAGTCACAAGATTTGCTGTACTCCTAGGGGAGGTATGTTGAGTTTGCAGCCGAACTCTCTGAGGCTGTATCTGTGCTGGGTGATGCTGCAGAGGATATGGGGGATCCAGCCTGCAACTGTGTCCAATGCATCCCCAAACCAAAGCAGCTGGAGTGGGACCATTTCAGGGAAGTTGTGGCTGTTCTTCCCTCACAGGCAGGAGAGTCCTTGCATGACCCTTGGTGATGACACATGTGAGTTGTGATTTCCAACAGCTAAGGGTTGGTCACCCCAGATCCAGGCTGTGGCTTGCAGCTCAGCTGTGGGCAGACCCTCTAAAGAGGAAGAAAACTGCCCTCATGGAGAGGTCCATGTAGCCTGGACCCGGTTGCCAGCAATAGTCCTCCAGCAATTGCTTATGATGCAGTTTGTGCTTGGACCTCTGTATTTACTAGCCGCAGATAGAGATATCCTCTCTGAATGTGTCCTATCATGTTTTGAACCCATTTATACTCCCAGCTGCTACCGCATGCTTAGGAATGAGTACTGTCAGTGGTGGTGATGGCCATGATTTTAGCTGGAGTTTCTCCAGGTTGGATTTCTTTTCTGAAAGCCTCAGCCTCTGAGGTGTGCAATCCAATGGGCAAGGACAGATTTCAGTAACAGAAAACTAGGATTTCTGCTGCTCAAGATTGCAAAGAATGGTGATTCTCAAGGGCTAAAAATTTCCTAGATGGTGTTCCTATGGATAAAATCAGGAGTATTTTATGTCACAGCCATGATTTTGTGGGGAACTGATTTCCAGCCAGAGGCTTTCTGGGTAACAGCCGTGTAAGAGTTTTGAGAGCAGACTTTGATTTAATACTGCAGTTTACTACACCTCATGCGTACCATCAGCATACTCAAAATTATGGCATTTTCTAGGCTGACTATGTCTGCCCTCTCATTACATCTTCCTGCTGTGTCTTTTTAGCCTGTCAGCTGTTTCAGTGGGTGGTTGATGTAGCAGTGTGATGCTTTGCTGTTTGGTGCCTTGGTCTGGTGGAGAGCTCTGGGTGCTCCAGAAACGATAACAGACACAAACTGTCATGCATGAGAAGTTTAAGGCTGAAACTCAGAAGCCTTGAAACAGGAGGATTAAGGCCATATCTGTGGCCTTCACCCACTTGCTTGTGCATATGTTTTATCTCTGCTTTTATTATATACCATTGCCAGACTATCCCGACTCATTTTTCTACCCGGTCCCAATTCCTTGATGCTGTAGCAAGTGTTCCCCCGGGCTCAATTTCTCCCCCAGGTGTTTGCTCCTGGCTTCTCCCTGGTCCTTCTCCCATTTCTCCTGATTTGTAGTTCTGTTGCTTTCCTCTTCCCATGATTTGGGCAGCAAGGGACTACGGGGGAAGCCCAGGGGCCAAGATGACAAGGCTGGTTTTCTGGTGCTCTCTTCTTGTGCCCGGAGCTGCAGCCATGTCCTGCAGCCGAGAGGGGAGTCATAGCAAGGAAAGTCCTGAGCAATCCCCAGAAGCAAGCCCCAAAAGCCCCAAAATGGAGTGAGATCAAGGCAGACAGAATATGTAGAGGTTTTTCTCCCAAAGGCTAATAAATCTTCAGTGGGATGTTTTCAAAGGCTTTTCACTTTGCCAAATTTGGATGCAAAAGGCACATCCCTGTTCCCAGGGTGACACCAAATTTCCAGTCCCCTTTCCAGAGGATGGAGGCGTGAGAGAGTCTCTGAAAAAAAAAAAAAATTGTTAGAATTTATTTTGACATCGACTAAGCACTTTTCTCTAATCTTGTGTTGGAAAACCACCAGGCCTTCTCCTCTCCCCCCTTGCCTTGTAATTTCCTAGAAAATTCTGCGGGAGGCAGACACCTGGAAAAGGAAAATTTCAGCCCCAACAGTTTTAATGTGGTGAATATAACTGGGAACAGGGACTCCTGGTGGCACACGTTGGGGTATCTCTATAGACTGTTAACAGCCTTCTGGCATCCCAGCACCGTGCTGTGCCACATCTCCCACCATCTTGAACTCAGGACCTCGTGCTAGGAAATTCATTACTTGTCACTGAGCAGAACAAATGTGAGATATAAAACCACTTTGTGATGTTCAGGGAGTATCAGGCATTAGCACAAATGGAAGGACCATGGCAAGCGCTCCCCACTTATGCTTCAAGGTAACCCCACCAGTGCACGCCTCCTTCTTGCAAATGCCATACAATGTTTTTCACTCTCTGCTGGAAGAAAAAGCTGCCCTAAGAAAAGCAGAATGAGGGCTGATGTTTTGAAAGGTGTCCAAGAGTAACAAAACTCAACTCTCCAGGGCTGAGTTTCGCCTCTTGTGTTTCTCAACCAGGGTGGTTGAATGTGTTACAGACCTATCAGAAATTTTGCTACAAATGCACAAATATTAATCTACAGCCATTTCCTTTGCTTTCTTAAACATGAATGAGGATTTTTGTCTCTTTCTCCCTCCATAAATTGTTCATGGTCAGAGGGGGCATGTTCCGTGTCAAAGTCTTGACCGCCAGGATCAAACAAAAAACCCTTGTGAACTCAAAAGTGGAGACAAATAAATGACTATTACTTTTTTTTTTTCCCTTTTGCCTGGAGTTAAACCTTTTCTCTGTCAACAATATTGACTTTGTTCACTTGGAAGGAAACAGAGAGAGAGAGGGGGAGATTTCTCTAGATGCTGCACAGAAAAAAACATTTTGGAAGGAGGAATGAAAAAAGACAGAGGTTACAGGAAATGGTAGACATTTTTTGTTGAATTAAACCATTAGGAGTGACCCAAAAACCAACGGGAAAGAAAGGAAACAACTGGATACATTTAGGTCACAAGAACCAGCCAAACGGGGAGCTGAAACCAATTATCATAAATGAATGTTTCTCTTTTATTCATGACCACCGTGTATGCTCCCATGATGCTCTTTGTCTTATTATAAAAACAGATGAAACTATTTCGTTTTGTTCTTATACTTATTAGCTAATGCAACTTTTGGGCAATTTATCAAACACTAACACATGTTGTGATTAATAAGCTCAGAGAATTAATCATGGCTAAAGCCCCTTAAAAAACAGAGGATGTCAGGTCCTTCTTAAATATATGTTTGTGCAGGATTATGTAATTTAAGCGGTGACATCTAGTTATGATGCATATTCATGCATTTTACACGCCGAAAGATCCTTGAAACCATATGTTCAGGCAAGCTATAATTACAGTAACTTCCATTTCTATGGGACTTTGCCCTGCGGCGTGGGCAGAGCAAGCCCTGCTCACCCTAGACATGGGTGCTGGGGAGTGGGAGGTGGTGCACAGAGCCTGCTCCCCCACTGGCATTGGGGCAGGGGAAGCAGCATTTGGGGTTTGGACTACTGTTGCTGGGCTTCCAGGGAAAAAATCTGGCTGCTCCTTTTCAGACTCTTTCCCAGAGGTCTTGCTGCCCCCTTGAATCCAGGTACCATCGGGGGGAAGGAAAATGCCATTAAACCTGGCCATAGCAGCTCTCGGCATCTTTCTCTCTCCTGCTAACCCAGCACAGCCTCTAATGAGCCATAACTGGCTCTTAAGTGCCCCTAACCACTTCACTGAGGTTAGAATAAATTTCTAAATGGGGAAGAGGAAAGGCAGAGGCAGCCAGCACATCCCACAGCCTCACTGAGGTGCAGAGGAGAAGGCTCCATGCAGTGGGAGGCAGCTCCGGGGCTGGGGGAGCCTCTGTGGGGGTGGCAGGCTGAAGAGCTGGAGCTTTGCTTTAGGGTGGTCTGCTCGATAGGGAGACGACCACAGTTTGACATAGAGAGGACCAGGGGAAATATTTTCCACTGGAGCAGTTTAGTGTTGTGGAAGCTGATGTCGCGGGAGTTTGGGTGCCCTTTGCCATGGGAGTTCTATGTGTTTGCGGCAGGGGTGGGGGGGGAAGTGGTCACTTCAGCACTAGCATGGGCTGCATTGCATATAAATATCTCCCAACAGAAGCTGAACAGAAGCATTGAAAAGGCTTGCTCTGGCCTGGCTGAGGCACGCTGTTAAGAGTGATGTGAAATATTTGAGAACATTTGTGCTTTGTTAAAAATATATACGTATATATATTTTTGACTTTGCACTCCAGCTCCAGGCAAGACCAAAGCTTAACTTCCTCAAACGTCACATGGGATGGGAAGTCCATTGTTTCATTGCTATAAAAATGAAGAAATGCATCCCCAATTCTAAGCTCCAAAGTACAATCATGCAGTTCACTGAGGCTCCCTGTTAGCAGTCTGTTCTGCTCTGCGAGCTACCTGCTGTGTCAACATCCAGTTGACTTCAGCAGGAACAAAGTATGTGTTTAAGTGCTTTTATTGACTAGGGAGGGACTTAAGCATGTGTTTAAATGCTTTCTAGAACTAAGGCATAAATGCTTGATTCTCAAAGCCCAGCAAAATAATGGGGCTGGTCTTCAGTCGAGCATAAACTCTACAAGAAGCCGAGTGAAATTCTATAGTATGTGTCAGACTAGATTTTCATAATAATCCTAAAACCTCTGCATCTCTCCATAGACTTCAATGAGACTTAGATCTCACCCTTTAAAAAAAAATTGATAAAGGGGAAAAGAAAAGCAAAGTTATTATCCTCTCTGGTCAAAGCATCTGAATAAACCGTTGCTTGCTCATGAATAGCTGGGGAATGGAATTCATGAAGTTTATGCAGCTAATTTGTCAACCGTTCAACAAAATATGCAAAAGGATGCTGCCAGGACTGCGTGTGTGGAAATATCCTGGCATTTAAAAAGAAAAAAAACATCCCTAGACAACACCTGCTGGCATTTTCCACAAGGACAAGATATTTTGCTATGCCTCTCACATGTCAGCAAATAAAAATTTTTTTTCCTCCCAACCTAATCCCAGTGAAGTGTATTTTTTTTTTTTTTTTTTTGAAATAGACGCATGCCACCAAAATATTTTTGGTGTGTGTTAACAACACGTTGGCCCTATGGGCTACATTTCTTCTGGGGAAGATAGATGACCTTCTTTTACTTCGAGTTTCCAACTGAGATCGCCAGAAAAAGAAAATTAAAAAGCAGGCTTTTCGTTTTCGTCTTTCGGCAACCCTGATGTGGTTGCCGAGGCATTGCTTAGAAACACAAACATTACAGCACATATGGAAGTCTACTGTCGAGTGGAACTGAGTCCTAAAGCAACATGTTAAGTCGGAAAAATTTATGTTCATGCTAAAGCTGCAGTGTAGTAATCGGTTTAAATGGAAGTAAGAGGAATGCATCAAAGATGGAAATGGCTCACTCCCTTGGATGCAAGTGCAGGGATTCAGACCTATGGTCTGGGATGACTGCATGAAGAGGAAGTTGCTTTCATCACTAAGAGCAAATCAGGCTTGTGGTGACTGTACTTCTCTGTGTGCACTTGCATCTGTTTGTGTAGAAGCAACTTTATTTCATCTGCCTATTTATGCACACTCAGAATACCCATTTCTGCCCTTTTGTTGAATGTAAAAGAGGTAGTTCCGGACTTGCTGAGGGCGATGGAGGTGCAAGTCCAAATTCTTGTTTTGCCAAGGCAAGCCATTCAACTGTCTTCAGGGGACTTATTAGGGTTGCTTACTTAGGTTCCCTCTGTAATCAGGAAAAGAGAGAGAAGTATGTCCAGGCAGTGATTAATCTTGAATGTTTTAGGATGATCTGAATAATCTCATGAATGTGCCTTCTCCAATTGATTCAAAAGGGAGCCTGGAAAACTCACTTAGGCAAGATACGTCACCTTAAAGCAAATAGATCCACATTATATGGCTCCTCCCTTTGCACTCCTGTTCGCAAAAAACTCTTGGCATCTTGATCACACGTCTGGTTCAATACCTAAATATTTTCAAAAAGCCAGAAATATCCTTGTAATTACGTGCCTCAGTGTCTTGTTTGTGAACTTGAACGTCCTTATCTGATGAGAAAATGTAAGGCTCAATAATGAAGACTGCAAATTTTTCAGATATTAGGAAAATTCATGGTTTAAAAATATTTCAGAGAGAGACAGAGTTTCTAACACCATCAGAAAAAAAAAAAGGACAGAGTTTTTATTGCTGCTTGGATTCATGTGCTTGCAGTCTCAGCATTTGCTAGTCAATGGACTGAAGTACTTTTGCAGATATAATTGCCTTGAAAATCACTGTTTGCCTTTCTCCACAGCCAGGGAGGCTGCCCGTTTAAAGACTCCCGTGTTTTGAAGTCTTGGGGGACACTTTGTGGGTTGTGGACCCAGGATCAAGCATGGCGGTCAAATGCAGGTTTGAGGGTGGAAGGCGTTGGGGAAAAGCACCCGTTTTGTCCCTCACTTGGTCCCATCCCCGAAGCACCCATCACCACCACTGCAATACCGAGGGCAGGGTAAAATGCACAGCTCCGGCTGCTCCTCATCCCTACGGTGTCATGTCCCTGGCTTCAGCGCAGCTGAAATCGAGTGGTACCTGGGTTAGACAAGCCAGGTAGCCTAAGCCTGGGCTAAGCCTAAGGCAGGGCAGTGGCAGGGAACTGCTGGGGCAAAGGCAGCAGGTGTCTGGTGGGAGAGAAGGAAGTTTTGAGGACCTAGCACGCAAATCCTTTGAATCCTGGTTTTATCAGCTTGCCTGCTCAGGGAATAGCTTGTTTTTTAAGTTGCTTATTGTTTCAGGCCTACAGCTAATCCTCTAAGAAAGTAATTTCTGCTGCTCATTGCTAATGCCCCATCCTGTGTTAAGAGTTATATTGGAGCAGAATTGCTGCTTAGTCAGTGGCTGGTTTTCAGCCAAAGAAACATCATGGGTTCTGGATTATTGTGATTTTTTTTTTTTCCTTTTTAAAAATCCAGATAAATATTTAGATGTAATTTTCGATGCTCAATTCCTTGATTTTGCCCAATTAGAAAAGCCACCTATTTATTTGAAAAATATTTTCGGAAGCCTGAAGATAACCACGTCGCTCCCATGGTTAAAATGTTTTATATAAAACTTGTTATTACCATAGATCAATGGGATATGTACAGAATATGTTACAATGGGGCCTGTGTTAAGGATTTGTCAAGATTTCCATTATAAACCACTGTTTTCGAGGGTTTATAACTCAGTCATAAAAATTCATTCCAAGCTAAAACTTGGCAAACAAAATGTCAACCCAGGAGAGATTTTCTTTTACCAGATTTGTTTTAATGCTTTAAACTGATTTGTCTATTTTAAAATTATACGAGTGCCCTGTTTTATAGACTTTCTGTGTATACAGGGTGCGCGTGTGCTTGTGTGCTAGTATAACACGCGTACCAGGGAAGAAACAATGTTAAAAGCACGTAGCACAACAAAGCAGAGCTCCAAAAACCTCACAAGGTTAAAAATCGGGTTGGATTTGTAATTTCTGGAGTCTTAAACATTGGGATGCCAACTTTGGGCTAAGTCTTCAACTGGCAACTTCAGCCGATCAGGGCTGATCTACACCAGCTGAGCTTCTGTCCCTTTGTGACACAATCCAATGCATGACATCTCTAGGCATCTGGAAAGGCTGCTGTTGAGAATCAGTGCAAATCTTGACACTAAGGTGAGGGGTGACTAGAGACGATCTAGGACCATCTCAGGGCACCTTGTGTGACAGGGAGGAGATGTTCAGCTGATCTCTCATCCAGTAATCCTGGATCCTGGCCGCTCTTGATGGTCAAGGGGGAGAGGTAGGTGTGACAATTACATGCTAGTACTAGATTAATGAAGCACAGCTCTCCATCTCTTCCCTGTGGTTAAGGAGCTAGGATCTGACATCATCAGCTGGTAGGTGGCCTGAGCTGCTCATCACTCTTGAACACATCACCAACATCCGCATTTGTCCTAGGTGCCACGGTAGGTGGTCCAAATGTTCCTTGCCTGGTGCAGTGGCTTTGGCTGTGATGAAGTCTGGCTCATCCTACTCACAGCCCAAAGCCCTGCAATTGCAGCAGTGCCTGGGGGAGAGGAGGACATGCAGTTGGGCTTGCAAACACCCAGCCTGAGCGCAGGTGGTCAGACATGCAGCAGAAAGGCAGAAACACCTCCAGTAGATGTTTTGGGCATGGTCTAAGGCCTTAAGCCTACCCCCGAGGGAGCTGATTTCTGTCCTTTGACCATAGAGGGAGTCTTAGGTGACCATGCTCCCAGCTTGTGTGCCTCAGCTAGCTGCCCAAAAGCTAGAGGAGAGGAATCCAAGCCTTGGCTTTTTGCAGGACCAAGCTTTAGATATGGAAGGTCAGATGAGCTTCTCTCTCTCCAGAGGGAGATGCATGAGTCTTGAGCCTGGCATCTTTCCCTGGTGCATTGGCTCTCTTTCTCCTGAAGTCCTGGGGTGTGAACTCATTCTCCTGATAAGACTGGGGTGTTTGTCATCTCCAAGTCTCATGAGGCTGTGTTAAACTCTCCTCCAGCAGCTCCCTCCTGGCTCTTGTGTGAAGCTTGGTGTTGAGTCCTGCTTGCTCACGGGTTTCCTTAATTGGGGGCAGAAGTAGGTTCCCCTTTCTGCCATAAATCCAGCATACACACAAACACAGTTGTAAGATATTTAGAAAAGCTCTACGCTGCGTATCTTAAATGTGTGTGTGTGTGGGGAGTAAAGAAAAGCAATAAAGAGCCTACATTATACCACATGTGTGAGCAAAGGGCTGTGGTTAACTCCCTTCAGATAGATTTCAACCAGGGCCCCTTTGTAACAGCCCCCAGAAGACTACTGAAAAGTCGGCATCCATAGTTTTAAATAGGTTCATTTAAAAAATAAATTGTATTAGGGCCTTTTCCTCCCCCCTCTGCAAACCAAATACATAAGTGACACAAATAAGGAAAACTGCAGCTGGCTGTGGCTTATGCTGGGTAGCCAGCTTCTCCTGGCACGCTGGAGACATCAGCGGTAGAGCAGGTCTCCTGCAATTAAGGTGCTTGTGGGAGGATTGCCATGGGTGTCTCTGTTTAGTGGTCCCACTAAGCTGGGAGAAACAAATGGTTATTTTGTGGCCAATGCACTGGAGAGAGATGATGTTGAGTAGATTGGTGAATGTGTCTTGACTGGGTATGGGATAAGTAAAGCCTTGACCTAAATAGGGGAGAGGGTAGTACTACGACTCCTGTGCCCTTTTTTGTCCCTACCACTGCCTCATCTTCCCTTTGGTTAGGAGGGATGACAAGCTGCTGTGTTCTCTGTCCCTCCCATCGCTGAAGATGATGGGGTCCTCTGGGCAAGGGGCCTTCGCTGCCTTTCCTGATGCACTTGTGCTGTATCCACGTATCTCTGTGGTGTGCCTGCAGGCTGCCATGCCACAGCTACACACATTGCTGCAACATGTCCAGCTCTGAGCACACAGGGAGATTAAGGGACATTAATAAGAATCAGATTGAGAATAAAGTGAGTTGACAATTGGGCTTTGATTTTCCAAAGTGCTTTTTGGATGAAAAATGGCTTCTCCTTTTTTTTTTTTTTGATGAAGTTTTGCACAAAGGATGACACTATTTGCATTGGCACCTTTTCCAGATCAGCCCCCAAAACACTTCAAGTCTAGGATTGTCGATTTTTCACTTGTCAAAAAACCAAAACAAACCAGAGTAGAAATGATGGGTTTGGCTTTCACTTTGTGTGTTGTGAAAAACAAATAAACAAAACAAATATTTTTCTAAGTTTTTAATGGAAAATCAAATTTCCATTCTTACCATAGTTGCTAATTAAGCAAGCTAAAAGGAGGATGCTACACCCAGGGACACGCAGCCATTCCTCTTAGATAGTCAGACTGTTTATGAGCATGAGGAATGTACCTCAAACGTGTCTCCACATTGTTTTATTCATCGTCAATGCCAAAGAATTAAACTATTGGATCAGTGGAAGCAAGATCTCACTTTTCTGTTGAACTCAAAGTCAGAAAAAAACAGCTTCACAGAGAACAATATAGCCACAGTGGAGGGAGCCGGGTCACCTTTTGGTGAATTTAAATGAGTTCTTAATGAAAAGGGGAATAAATTTTTCACACATTCCTCTGCATTAAAGAGGGGTCAGAGACTAGCATCAAGGTGAGCCTAAACTCAGGAAAGACACAAAGGGAATTCCTGAGCTGCCGACAGAAATGTCTCTCCAGTCTGCCAGGAGCCAAAACGCTACTGCTGGAAAAACAGCAGGCATGGTGGAAATCTGGGTCCAATGAAAGACCAGCAAGGGAAGCTGCAGAGTGGGGTCACTGCGGGGGGAAAGATAAACAGCATCCTCCCCATCAGAATGGTCAAGCTTATTACAGAGATGAGGCTGGTGGTGGGCGTCAGTAGGTTTAGCCAGATGGCGGGGACCAGCAATCCTGTCCCCCGTCACTGAAACTTTTCAGCATCCAGTCTTCATTGTAAAGATGTGATGCTCTTGAATACTGGCTGTTAGGATTTAGAAAAAATGTGTGACCTCGGGCAAGCTACCAAGTCCTCCATGTCTCAGTTTTGCTATCTGTAAAATGGGCTGTTACTCAAAGGGAATTGCTGTGAGGATTAGAAATGGGGGTGGACAGGGCAGCTTGTCTTGTCTGAGAGCTAATTTTTATTTATCTGTCTGATGGAAACTTTAAATGCTAATGCAATGGATTTTTTTTTTTAATATATTGGTTACTGCTAAAGCAGTAATACAGAGCTGTCATCTGCATAGTGATTTTCTGATCTGTAGTGTTCCTCAGAGGTGTTGCCAAGCAGATTTAAGCAACAATCTTGTAAAAATGGACCTCACTTGTGTGGCTTTATTCAGGTAAGAAGGCTGTGGGAGGGCCAGGAGGTCAGCTGTGCTGCTTGCTCCAGCACGCACCTCTGTATCATGGCCCCTCCCCAGGGCACATGTACCAGGAGCTGCTGGGCTGCCCCAGGGGGTCTGACACTGCTGCAGCCATGCCTACAGCGCCCAAATTCTCTGTGATGGGAATGGTATCCTCCCTGGGTGATCCTGGAGCTTCTCTGCTCCTCTCCATGAGCCAAGGACTGAATCGCAATTTCATGGGTGGCTGGGACCCAAAGCACTGCTGTCAGCAGCCTCAGGCAGATCTCGGTTGGATCCATGGCATGATGATGTTGTCCCTTTTGTGCAGCCCTGATGCTTCTCGGTTGGACCTGTGGTACCTCCAACGCTGTGGTGGGAAGCTCAGCCCCACCGCATGGGACCAGGGGACGGCAGGGGTGTGGGCAGGGTGCAGTGGGCAGCCCTCCTGGACCTCCAGAGGGGAGTGGTGGTGAGTACCAAGTAGGGGAGGCACCTTCAGGAATATGGCCTGGGGTTGTTTTGCATCTTGTTCCTAAATTAAGCATGTAATTATGCTAGGCTCTTTCCAGCATTAATAAGGGACAAGCATCTCCAGAGGGCAATTCAGACCTGAGTTGTCTATAGCCCTCCCTCAGTGGGGAAAGGGGCCCAGTTAGGTTCCTCATCTAGGCTTCTTGGCTGAAACCTCACATTTGGTGCAAAGACTCTCAGTCTTGGGATAAACATAAGAAAACATGCTAAATCCTGCAGATATCCCCCATTGCTGATAGTGCCCCAGGAGAGTTATCTTCTCCGGGGTAGGCAACTGTCCTCTTTCCCCCTTGCCTTCTGGGGGGAAATCAGGGGTCCGTGGAGGTGAATGGTGCTGAGCTGCCTTCCCTGTCTGTCGACCTGGTTCCTTTTCTATTATAACATTATTTAAAAGGGGGGGGGCAGGGAGCAGCGGGGAGACAAGAAAAATATTTGTGTAAGAAAACTACACTTTAAAAGACAACTTAAAACTGGGATTAATAAGTCTGCTTTTATGGAAGCATTTCTACATGTTGTAAAACATTTTTAAAAACATTGTAAAAACTACAGAGTTTCACGTTAAATATGGCTGATTTTCTTTATAGAGCTGACCTGCTTCCCAGAGGTGATGTATACACACCATATGACACAGGGGTTGCTAGGGTAGGCAGTGTTTTTACATTGATTACTGTAGTAAATAATAATGTAAAACCATGTATAAATAGGGAGTTCAATCCAGAACTGCCCCTGGGGTCTGTAGTTCTTTACACATGGCCCATTTTTCATCACTTGTGTGATTATTTTATTTAATTTTTTTGGAGGAAGAGGAAAGGGGAGAGAGAATGTGCTGGGTTCTTTTTTTTTTTTTCCTTTCTTTTTTTCGTCTTAAAAGAACATCTCCTCTTGGGTCAGCTGTTGAGCAGAGGCCAAGAATACTGGTTAATGCTATGGGGAATTTGTTCCCTTGGCAATTCAGGAGTACAGAGAAAAACAGCAAGAAGAAGCTGAGGTTTCCAGAGGTGGCCAAAGAAGAGTGGACAGATGAAGTGTGCTCTGTAGTTTAGAGACTAGAGGAGACAAGAGAATATTATTCAAATATCCCAAAAGACCAGCAGCCAAGTGAATAACCTCTGCTCCCTGCCTGCCATGGGTAACATATGGAGTGGCAGGCTTAGGCTGTAGAAAGGCAGCTTCATATCCCTCAGAAAAACGTTTTAACTGTAGAGATGGTGAAGTGCTGGGATCAGGCTCATGGGTGTATGTCTGCTCATGGGTGAGTCCTGCTGCTGGGATGTGTCCATTGCCACGAGCAGCTCTGGGCAGATGGTGATTTCAGCTCCCCTCCAATGGAGACACAATTAATTGCCCCTTAAAAACATGCTCTGACTACATTGCCACTTAGACAGGGCTTGTCCCAGCTGGAAGGGGGTGGAGTGGAGATGAGGACCTTCCTGGCTGGTCTAATAGCCTCTGTCCCTAGTGAAATTATTGGCCACCACTTAGCGCAATTTGTTTCATTTTGCAATTATTCTTCAGGGGAATTTTTATAAGCTCCTGTAATAAGTCACTTCTGCTGGGATCCGGAGAGGAAGTGAACTGCATTAGAGGCAGAGGCATTACCCCAGCCTCCCCTCCATGCTGCCTCGGGATCTTAACACGGTGCTTTCCATAGTCCTGCATACGTGTGTATGGAATACTGTAGGTGTGCTTGTGTATGGATACATGTATAGTCCCATATATGTTTTTTTATATATAGATATATGTGTGTGCTGCACATGGAAGTAGGGATCCTCAGGTTTTCGGGCTGAGGAGTACAAAATACAGCTAAGTTCTCCAATGCTTCTGCTAGGGAGACCAGTTTCTGCTAGTAGAAAATAGTTGCTTGCTGGCTCTCCTTGGCCATGACTGGACACAGCCTGGTGCTGCCCATCTAGTAAGCCTTTTGAAGGTGTAACCCTGGTCTGTGCCATGCTGCTCTCACTCCGTGTGGGACCGGAGGTGCTTAAGCGCAGGTACTCATGTTTCCAGGTCCGTGGCCACAGCTGAGCTCTTGCTCTCCAGTCTGCCCCTCCCCTCAAGGTGCTGTGCTGTGATCTGGCTTTCCCAGGGTAGGCTTTCAGGTTACTGTGGTGGAGCTGGTCAACACTTAGTGGATATTGCAGTCGGCTGCTCTCTTGGACTTTCCTGCATGGATAGGAACTTCAGGCTCAGCCAGCTCCGTGCAGATGTAATGCAGACACAGGCAACCTGCAGGCCACAAACAACGCACCGCACCATTTCCACATGAGCAAAAACAACACGTGTGCACACACACAATAAACATGTCACCCTATTTCCATACAGACAAACACAATGTGCGCCTATATAACCACACACGCAGAGATGCACACACGCTCTTCTTCCAGATTCCAGCAGAGTTGTGATTTTTAACTATCTAAATTAAAAACAGATATGATGCTCNCGCCCCCAACTTTTGTCTCCCAAATGTATTGGGGAAAATATATTTGTGGTTCTCCAAAGGGGCAAATGGTTTCTCAGCATGCAGCGAGGTTGGGGATGGGGGTAGGGGGACACAGGGAGGAGGAAAAGGGAATGCACGGAATTACTTTCTAGTGGCAGAAGAATAAACAGCTTAAGTTAATAAAGTTGAGGCCGAGGAGAACTATTTGGAGAGTGTGGAGGAAGTCAGGGATTAGGGAGAAAATCGGAGCCCAGCAGCAGGAAATAGTATGGCAGCGCAGCGGATCTGAAGGGAGAGCGGAGGATGGAGGGGAGACCTGGCCAGCACAGTGGGGGTGAAAGCGAGGAAGGACAGGGCTGTGCAGCTCTAAATCACAGCCCTACTTGAAAACAAGCCACCTTGTGTTCATCAAAACCTGCCTTGGGAGCCAAAATCCCTTCCGAAAACGATGTGACCTATTTTTAGGAGCCGGTTTACCGATGGAGATGCTTTCTTTGTTTTGAGGCACATGTAGCAGAAATGAAAAGAAAAAAAAAGGGAGGAGAAAGGGGAGCTCTGGGGTGTGAGGGCAATGGCAGCCCTATGGCGGGGGGCACCAAATTCCCCCAGCCCCGCAGCGCCTGCCCACACACAAGCCCCATCCACCAGCACTGCTGTCCCAGTGGGCAGCCCCTTTGAGTGACAGCCCCGGGCGCTGGGCGCGTTGCTGACTTGATGACTTTTTGCAACTGTTGAAGAAGCTTAGCAGATAAACGCACAACAGTTTTTATTATTCCAAGAGGCAGAAGACTCGCCTTAGTGAGCGGTAACAAATACGGACATTCACGACCAGGATTAGAACAAACTGCACTGGTGGGCAAGGGCCAAAGGCAGCACGAAGCTGCAGTGTAACCCAAAACCTCCACAGCTGTTTTCATTTTCCTCCCTTCAACACAGTCCCTGTGTGGTACTTCAGGGAGAATTATGAAAGTGGCGTGTAATTCAGAGAAGTAATGTCTTTTTTTGTTGTTGTTGTTTTTTTTTTTTTTCTCTCCCTTCTCTCTCGCTCTCTTTTTCTTGGAGTAATGAAAATTGCTGTGGTAGATCATTTTGGATTCAAAGGAAATACTGGACTCTATTTTCCGTGGGTGAGTTAGATAACAATAGATTGGACCGGGTGTTGTGTTTAAAAGGCCCCGCTGCTCTTGCCGCCGCTTTCCATTGCTTCCCACCCCCTGCACGGTTACGGATGGTCAAAGGAGCAGTGTTTTCCCCCTTAGCAGTTTAAATCATAATTTTAAGAAAAAAAAAATTAAAAAGGAAGAGGGGAACAGCTTAGAATTCCTGGGCATTGTGCAAATAAATGTGGTGACTTCGGGGGCTTTGGTGGCCTGAAAGGGACTTGGTGCTTTTGTTCCAGTACGAAGCCTGGTCTGTACAAATCCCTGCACTGGAGGAGGGCTCTGCGGCCATGAAGCCCCCTGGCTTGTGCTGGCATTTTGATGGGAATAATTTAAAAAGTGTGAGGCTACAACCTTTGCTGTACCCTGGTGATTCACACAAGCCTGGAGGTTGCTCCACCTACAAGAAAAAAAGATTATATTCTTTCTGGAAGACAAATCTTCTCCTGATCTAATGCTCTTTGCTTTGCTAGGATTAGGCCAGCAGGGAATTTAGCCCTCTTGTTTTTGAACAGAAGTGATCTCATCATGGTTCCTCTATCCTGTGAGCATTGCTGGCATAGTTTTCCAAGATGTTATGCATTTTCTCATTAAAATTTCTTAATTTCACTTGCACCAAAAATCTGAAAGAAATCCATCCAATCAGTCAACTAAAATATTTTGTTTAAAGTATTTTGAGACCTTTCCTTTCAATTTTGCTGTTTTTTTAAAAAAATATAATTTTAAATTGAAAATATTTTAGGCTGGGAAAAAAAAATCTTATTTGTCAAAATATTTTGCTCCAGCGTTATCAAAGATCTTATTTAAAAACCAATAGAACAAATACTGAAATTTTTTCATCTTCCCTTGATCTTATTTTGTAAAAACAACCCCAAGATAATACAGTAGCATTTAAAAAAAAACACAAACAAGCCAACTCCCCCCAAAGCCCTCAGTTCTACCCCAGGAAATACTTCACGTCTAGAGAATATTAAGAAGTGCTGAAAAGTTATAATTTTCTCTCCTGAAATTGTTGGGATTGCTCAAAAACCTTAGATAACTGTTGCATCTTGTTATCAAATTCTGTTGGTCTTTCCTTTAATGGGTTTCACGTTATTTTTATTCAACAAGAAAATAACTCAGTGAGCAACTGGAAACACTTAACGTGTGTACCCTGACACATCTGCACATACCATAATAGACACATGAATTTAATGCTCAGTTGATTCAATGCGGGGAGTGGAATTTAGTGTCAAGTCAATTAAAATATCCTGTTCCCACCCCCCTCCCCTTTTTTTTCCCCCTGAAGTTTTTATCAGGATCGCTGCATGGGAGGTATGTGGTGTGGAAGTTGTGGGAGTCCTCGGCGTGCTCCGCTCATGACGTGGTGTTTGTGCAGCACAGCAGTAAATGTACTCGTTCTGCTGCAGTAACCCGTATTAAAATTACCACAACTGCGCTAACGCAACGAGTCTTCGACAGAGCTCGGCTGTGCCATGGAAAAGAGAAATAGGGATGATAAAAGGATGACCATACGTGGCAGTCCTTGTGCTGTCCTGGCTGAGTTTTGGCTGGGAGGCAAAGCAGCAAATTTGACTCTGTGTCTGCACAGCAGACATGCTCACTGCCAACCCCAGCTCAATTCCTTGTGTAAGTCTGGAAGGCTACTGTAGCTAAACAAAAAAGGGTTATAAAACAAACTGTTATGAGCGGCAGATAAATACAGCGTGATAAAGATGAATGGTTAAGCAGCTGGGGTGTAGAAACGTAGTGCTTTCCATCTTGACATGAGTTGTTTTGTTTTTCTTAGGAGCTTATCCGTAGGTCTGTTGCCACCCGTCTGGGGTTTTATATCCATGTCGCAAGGACTTTGGGATGAGGGCTGTGTGTATCTTGCTGTCAACAGAGTGCCTAGCACTGTCCTGGAGCTGGTAGGCACTGAGCAATATGAGAAATATGTAGAATACACAAATCCTTGATTTGCCAATGATAAGGGGTTTTAATGCCAGAGTTGCTACACGACACTGTTGCTGCCATAATTTTAAAACCAGTTTTGGTTTCAATTTGGAAGATCAGCAGAGCTGGTTTCCTGGGCTGCTACAACATCCCCTTCAAGTCGATGGATTTTTCTCCACTGATGTGTGTGAATTTTGGGTACGGAAATTTATTATTAACATCTGCATCCAGTACCTCAGAAAGAACGTGGGGCAAAATCTAAGTATATTTATAAGGCGAGTGTATTTGTATGCTTACATAATTTTTTTTTAACGAAGAGGATAAACAGTTGTGATGTTTTCTATTGTTTTAGTATTTCTTCCAGTGCAGGAACCTTTGCAGAACAAAGTGCTCTTTGTAAAACTAGGTCCTTCAGCACGCGAATACTTACACATGTCCTTCGTTGTTTAACTGGAAGCAGGAGGAGCTTAAACCTTGGAGATAAGCTTTGTATGAGAGTCTTTGCAGAACTGGACGTGATCCTGCACTGTGCCAGTGCAGTGATCCCAGCACACCAAACTGTGTCTGGTTCACGTTTGGGGCCAGTCCTGATGTATAATTCATACGCGACATTTTATTAACTGGCAAATTTCCCCCCTAACCCACCCCCGCAAATTCTCTAGACTGTAAGGAAGGAATTTGTTGTGCGGTGGCCTCTTCCCCCTCTCCTTGCCCATTTTTTTTATTACTGAGGAAACCCTTTTATTGTACGTGAAATAAAAGCTTGATGTGGTCTGCCATTTTTTAATTTACCGTGGTATTAAATACAAAATGTATCCGCTTACAGAAGGTGGGTCGTGGATTGTGGTCTGGGGTTGATCCAGCGCCTGTTGTGGCTGGATGTAGGGGCACGGGGAGGAGGTAAGAACTTCTCCAAGGTCTAAGCAGAAATTAGTGGGGTGAAGGTGTGAGAGCCCTTACTCATCCCCTGTTGCAGAGTTTATCATCCCTATATTTTTTCTTGTCTTGTGCAATCGCTGCCTCATAGTGTTGCAGGATTAATGCCATTCTCCCGGGCTGAGGGTGACGAAGTGACCCTGAGTACCAGCAAGAAGTGAAACCACCAGGTCAAATTCTGCTCTTCCAGTGGAATAAAGTGCAAAAACCCAAATCAACTGCACTCGTGGGTGGGAAGAAGATGCTGCGGATAACTGCAAAGAGATAGTACAACCAGCCTTTTGCTAATAAATAAATCTGTAGTTCCTCCGAGGGAGGAAGGCTACGCAAGCGGCTGGGATGCTTGTGTGGGGTTTGTGAAGACAGAGGCTCATTTTGATGCAGTACTGTTGTTCCTCCTTGTCTTGGTTTCTCATTTGCTAAATGTTTTGGGCTTGCGGTACAGTGCTAACGAAAATCGGATGAAGGGGTCTGCAGAGCCTGAGTGCTGATGGGTCTGTCTCCATAAAGTGCTATAAATAATGTTTGGGGCTTTGAATACAAAGATCTCTGACTCCAGAAAGCAGAATAAAAGACATGAAAGCATCTGAAATGCAAAATATTAAGGCTCTAGCTTTTGAATGATCTTCCTTAACACTGATCCATTGTCATGAAGAAACCCCTTTCTGACCATGGTTAGACAGTGTTAGAGATGCTGCAACTGCCTTTTCTGGGAAAAGAAGTTTTAATGAAGACAGATTGAGATTGTTTCTGCTACTCTTATTGTGGGAGCCCGATTCTGCTTTCTGGAAGGACAAAGCAAAACCAAGTCCCAGAGACGAGCACATATGAAAAGGAAGGAGAATAGAAGAGCAAAGCTAGAAAACAGCTTCTGGAGCTGAGTCACGGTGAGGCCTCCATGCTGGAGAGGGGCAGCACCCTGCCTTATCAGCACCAGGCAAGCCTCACCACAGGCAGGCTATTTAAGGCATTGCTTTTAGTTGCCTTTTTGGTCACAGGCTCACAGAAATACAGCTACATAAATAAATAGAAGTAGTAATGTAATCTTGGCTGGCTAGATCAGGGTGGGTTTTTTTTTTGGTTTTTTTTTTTTTTTTTAATGTGTAACAGGCTAGAGAGAGAGAAGAAATAAATTATAAAAGGAACAGAAGACATGGGAGAGACAGGGAGAGCAGAAATGGGAATCAGGGCAGCATCTGGCATGTGCCCAGAGCTGATGGAGGAGGAAATATAATCTGGTTCTTTCCAGGGTGGGTCTGGTCAGCTCTCAGGATTCAGGGCTGAAGTGGTGGGATCTCAGGAGAAGACTTCAGGAAGCGGCAGCACTTGCTCTGGGCAGACTGAGGGGTCATCTTCACATCACTGTTGAGTGATGGGTTCTGCAAAGAGAAGGGTAGGCAAAGCAGGCTCTTTATGTTGTCCATAATGTAATCTTGCTTACATTTATTTTTATCCAGCTCTGACATTGGTAATTTACTGCAGAATAAGAGAATCCCACTCCAAAGTTTACACTGACATAATTACTCTAAAGTAACTAGTCCACAGTCATGGTTTTCGTTAAGTTCCTATGTATGAACAATCTTCAAAATAGATATTCTGGCAAAGACAATAATTAAGTATATAAAAAAATCTCAAATGTCTTGTCTGAGTAATATAGTAAGTTTAAATAACAGTAATAAATAGTAAGTTTAGCACTAAACCATTGCTTTGTTAGTTAAAAATGTGTTTCAGGCAGCACAGGCAGTCTCCATTCTCCACCCAGGGAAAGTGATCCAAAACTTTCACGAAGACATTGAGATAAATAGAGAGTGCTGAGGCCATCTCCTCTTTGCTGAAATACTTTGAAGCAACAATCAGGTAAAGAAGATCAAGAGTTGATGGGAAATAATTAGAAGCTGTTAAGCTGGCTGTTACCTGGGCTCATGGATGATGTGCTGTTCATGTCATTTCACTTTGGAAGGTCAGACTCACCAAAATAATTGCAAGCCAATCTCAGGAGCAATTATTGCTGTGACAAAATATCAGGCCTGCAATTTTCTTCATGGAGGGAAAGAAAAAAATATCATTTTGACTTTTTGCTGGTAACAGCGTTTAATGGCACACAGGCAGTTTTGGAGGCAGTTTCTCCCTCCCTCTCTAGGCTTTCCCCCCCTCAGTTTCACAGACTGTGAGGTCTCCAGGACTTGTCCTCAGCTGGTTGATGTCCATGGCAGGGGCCAGCCCCAAAACATAATTGTTCTGGCCACGAACTTAGGTGTGCCGCTTGCTCGCCTAAGATGAGATGGTCCAAAACTCACCTAGATGAAGGTCTAAATATCTATCATCCATGTTTTCTCTTCACACTGATGGAGGTTAGTCCACCCATGGCTTGAGCTTCCTCATCTAGGGGGATGTGCTGGCAGTGCTTGCTGGGGAGCAGGACGCTATCTCATCGACCAGTCCATCCCGGGCTGTGAAGGAGGGTCAGAGCTTGCTTTTTCAGCAATGGCTGGTGGAGGTTGGGCTGAGATGGGGGGGTTGAGGTGCCCTTGTGTCCCCTCCTTGAGCCCCTGGTGCCCCATCCTGAGCGTCTTGTTTGGGGCCAGCCCCCATTCAGGGGTGGCCTGTCCCCTGGAGGTGACTCGGGGTTGTGAGGAGTGAGCTCAGGACATGGAAACAACCACTCTGTCCATGGAACTATTGTTGTATCACATTACCCACATCACAGGGAAAGTTTTAAAAGCTGAGCATTCGCTGTGCATGTGCAGGAGCTGTTCTAAAACATAAATAGCATGGCCATTAACTGAGGCTTTTCCTTTTTTTGTTGTTGTTGCTTAAGGACAGTTCATATTATGTACTCAATGTTTTTCGAATTAAACCATTATTTATCCAGAGGTAGCCAAAAATGTAGCCGAAAAACCACCTCTGATTATTTTTGACCTCTCTAAGGCTAATAATCTGCTAAAACGTCTTTAAACCATCTTAAAGAAAACAGAAACACCACTGCTGACAACTCACATACCTACTTTTTAATGCAGTGTTATTTTAAATGGCTGCGTTTATAAACCTCTAAAGACTGAGGTTTGTAATAGAAATGCTGACAGATCCTTAACACTCCATCCCATAATAACAACGTTTCGAGAAAGAATGGGGCTGTGGACACCACTGTCCCCATTACGGCGCTGGGAATTTCTTCCCCCTTTATTGATTTAACTTGCCTAGCCAGAAAACTGGTTTTCCTGTGAATTCGGGGTGAGCACCAGATCAAGATGGCAGGACCCAGATGTTGCTATGGGGTGGCCAAGAAGCTCTGCTCTGCCTCCACCATGGCCTGGCCCCACCAGCCTCCAGCACACGCTTCACCCATGCCTGCTGCCTGGAGAGTAACCCTTAAACCAGAGGAGGTCTCCAGAAAGGAGGACCTGGGCAGATTGTTTCCTTCTACATCCGTATTGCAAAAAATGCCAAGAAACAGGAGTCGAAGTGACAGGCAGATGGTTTGAGGGGCTCTGCACAAAATGGACCCCATTCCCAGCTGGTGCACATCAACCTCTGTGGTCTTCTGCCAGCCTATACGCTGGCATGGGGAGTTTAGGGAAAGGTATTAAGCACACAAAATTGCAGCATCTATCCGGGAACGGGTGGCTTTTCAGACTGAACTACCCACATAAGAAGCTCCTTATGCGCATCTGGGTAGATATCTTTTTCCTGCTCTCTGGCCTGTAAAACTCCCTGAAGGGGAAGAAATGCTAAATGAGATTTATGTCCTCAGAAAGCAACGTGATAATTTGTGCTGTGCAGTGGAGAGGGGATGCTGCCATATCATCATTAAATTAAGATGTGCAAGCCAGATGTGAAATCTTGATAACGAGCTTTATAGGGCAACGCGGCTCAGCTTGTGATTAGCTTCACAGGCAGAGAGAGGAGAGCTGCACGAGCTGCAGGCAGCACAAAACGCCTCCGTGTCCTCAAGTCATTATCTCGCTCTGATTGCGGGTGTATTTGATCTTTGCAACCTGTGATCTCGCTCTTGCTCATCCAGGTCTCCCATAAAAAGCACCCACGTACTGTGGGAAGTCCAGGCTGCTTAGAAACATGGATGGTGGTTTTGTCCATCCCACCACGACCAGGCTCTGTTTCTGAGGGTGTTCCTTGGGAAAGGGACTTTTTGAACGTTATTTTTCTTTCATTTTATTTTTAAATCTGGTCACCTGGTTCTGTTTCTTTTTCCTTGACTAAACTGATAGACGTACACTGAATTCCTGTTGGCTTTACTGTCAGACTTTCAGTGTCATAAAAATAAAGGCAGTGGCTCAGGAAATGCAGGCAGGTATCTTCACAGCCCTTGTCCAGGCTCCCTGCACATCACTGCATCAGTCTCCAAATTTATGATTTGTCAGGAAGGAGAGCTAGGTACCTGCAGTGCAACACCTTTTCTATGTAAAACCTCAGGGAAAAGGGGCAAAGTTTCACAGACCACAGCTTCTCCTGCAGCATGCCCAGGTCATGGCGCACATTGGGAACCAGCCCTCCCTGCTACCTCTGCCAGCTCCCAGCGCCTGTGTCCTGTGTGTTTTCTCCGAAGACCTCTCACTCCAGTCTGGGTTTTGATGAACAGAGCGTAGCACAGATCAGGACAGTCCATATGCCTTCGAAACTGGGGAGTTTTATGCCTTTGAAGGTCATAGCCTCAGTTTTCTCCCCGTGTTTTTCCGTGAAATGTAAAGCAGCCCTGAAAACGGCAAACAAGATCTTGGCTTTGTTTGGTTTGGGCTTTACAAAGAAGGGAGTGGCAAAAGATAATGAATTAACTGCCAAAAAAAAAAAAAAAAAAAAAAAGAAAAAAAAAAAAAAAAAAAAAAAAAAAGGAGAGAGCAAAGAGTGTTAAGACACTGGAAGAGTTCATTCAGATATTAACTTGTGTCATTCTCCTAACTGCAAGGAAAGCACAGCATCGTCAGACCTGCTTATGAAAACCACAACACTGGGCCAAATCAGGAGCAAATCAATACATCAACAGTATTTAAATGCAAGTTTTTCCTTTAGCATAACACTTTAAGCACTGAAGAGCAGGGAACTGCTTTTAGCTTGTTTTCCTGTAAACAGTGTTATCATCACTGTTGCTGGCGTGTGATGCCAAGCTATAATTTTAAGGGTCTTGTTTGTAATTTTGCAAAGTTTTCAGCAGCAGGGCTGTATTTTTGACTATGTCTTTGGCTTGGCTTGCCACATTCAACCAGCTGGGATCACTGTGTATGTGTGTGTGGTCAAATTTACTGTGAACTGATTAGGTTATTAAATGAAATGAAATAAACATGTAAATCTTAAAAACCATCTTGGAGTTGAGGTTTACTTCTATGGAAAGAATACAGATGGAAAAAGTAACATAAAATTAAAGACATTCCTAATGGCAGGCTTTTCTTTTGTTGCCCCTATTTTATTTTCAAGGAAAATAAATAGAAGGAACATAATTTCAAGGAAAATAAATAGAAATTACACTTTTTATAGAAAAGGTCCTGCATCTCTAAGGAAAATATCATGTGGTAGAAAAGCTTGTTTTAAATAATTATATCGCTATATGTATTTGTGTTCTCCACCATGTGATTGAATATATTTAGGCAGGCAGAGAAAAAGAAGGAAGCTTTTATTGATATTTTTTTCCATCATTTGATACCAAAATTCGTTAGCTACAGTCTTAACTGGCCAAGAGTAAAAGCACTTCATAGATTTCAGCAGACTGACAGGGATCTGATATGATCTAATCTAATTGATCTATAGATGAGAAAAGCTTTTCTTTTCATGCCAGTTTGTTTGCTTAGCAAAAATGTAACTCTAAGAATGGCAGAGACCACCAGGAATAATGGAAATATCCTTGGAAAGTCAAGTCCAGTTTTCTTTTGCTTTTTTGGGTGGCCTGTTAATGATTCAGATTTAATGAAGGGATTGGATTTTTCGTAGGACAGCCTTATCAGAACATTATTTGTGACTCCTGGTGCTTTGCAGAGGACAGGTCTTCTGCCTGGCAAAAATTTGAAACTCAAAGTCTGGCCTTGTTCTGGTTCTGAAAAAGTCCTCAGCTTTCAAATTTCTCACTGAAAGAGGTTTGTAAATCCCTTTTGATATAGTTGTCACTTTTTAGCTTATTTTAAACTGTTTTTTTAAAAAAGAAAATGTAAATGTGTTGTTTGATTTTGATTTTTGTTTTTAAATTATTTGGTGTATTGCATATTTTCTAATGAGTAGATATATTTAAGAAGGAGAAATAGAGTTCCTCCCAAAAGAAAAATCAGAGCATTTTATTGAAAATTGCTGAAATGAAGGTTTTTAATTTTCTCACAACATTTACTGTTTTGGCTTCTCCAAAATAAAATTCCAGCTAGGTTTGGTAGTAGGCAGATACTCTCCTCCTTGCAGTTCCTATATCCATGGATTAAGATTTTCTGGAAATTGATAAAGGTTGAACTTTCTCTCTTTGATAGCATCTTTGTCTGTTATGACCCTCAGGGATCTCAAATTTCTTCCAAGATGCGGCTTTTCAAAGCAAGCCAGTGCTTTCTGTTCTCCCTTGACAGTTTTCTGGGATGTGGATTTTCCCAGTTATGTTATATTTTGACAAATTTCTGCTGCAGCTCTGCTCCCTACTTTTCCTGCCAGATCTCCTACTTGCATCAGTGCTGTAGGAAAGCCTACCATATTATTTGTAAAATACGTTTCTTGGGGGTTTTAAATGAGATCTTTTGGTCTAGAAATGCCAATGATAGGCTCAGAAAACATCTTTGGGTCTAGACTACTGCTTTTTTCTTTTCATCTACACGGAAAGCCCTCCCGTGTTGCCACCCAATAAAAGTGGGGGCACTTTTATTATTATGAAGGTATGATGGAATTAGAAAAGACTAAACTGTTTTTGTCACATATTAAATAACACATTCAAAGTTTCTAGATTTTTCTTTTTTTTAGGAAAAAAGAAAATATTAAATTTCTTCATTTTTAACCATTGTTAATGTTGGATACTAAAAATGCCTGTAAGAGAAGTGCAGAAAATAGATATTAAATTTCATCTTGCTGGATATGGGCTTGTTTATATGAGTTACCTTTTGCAAATCCTTTGAAGAGAATCTACAGATCTCCATCTTCTAATCTGGCTCCTTTTATGTTCTTGTTGTGTACTATCTTATATAGGTGGTTTTGGTCAAAAAGTCAACAATTCTTACAAATATTTGTTACTAAATAAGTTGCCCTGGATTTGCATTTTCTGGTGAATGAAAATATGCAGCTCAAATTTTTATTGCAATTTTGATACAGATTTTTAATAGGAACACTTAAAAAAAGGGAGAATATAAAATTTCTTTTGCTATTTTAGTCTGATGGAAAATAGCCTGATGTATGAAATATGTGTGTGAATTCTCTTTGAGTTATCTTGGACCTCGTACTCAGCCTTTGGCGGTTCTTTTGCCTTTCTCATTTTCTTTAAAAAAATATTTTAACACCTGATATTTCTGCTGCTT
>VYZV01031649.1:22383-40567 GCA_013401275.1 Pandion haliaetus | reverse complement strand
TAGACAGCATCGGTAGTGAACTGAGCCGGGAAGGCGGGAGGGGTGGGGGGAGGTTGTTCTGATGTTTGGTTTCCCTTCCTAATACCCTTGTGTTTTGTTTTTTATTTGATTTGTAGTAAATTAAATTGATTTTGTTTCTTCCCCAAGTTGAGCCTGTGTTTTGCTCGTGACCCTAAGTGGGGAGTGATCCCTCCCAGTCCTTGTCTCGACCCACGAGCCTGCCTTTGGATTTTCTCCTCATCCCAACGTGGCCAGGGGCAGGGGTGGGGGGTGAGCGAGCAGCTTCGTGGTGCTTTGTTACCAGCTGAGCTGACCTGAAACCACGACACGTACGTATTATGCTTTTCAGAAACTGTCATCAAGACTCACATTCCATTTTGGCAAACATAATGCAAAAATCAGGCCCTACAAAATCACTAAAAATGTTTAGCTATTAATTTTGTTTCAAGCAGCTGTTTGAATGACCTTGCACATAGCATGCCTTAAATGTATCGCTGGTTTTGGAAGGAAGGAATTCGGGCTTCTCTTAGTGTTACCTTTCTTCCAGGTGAAGGAGGCCATGCAGAGAATCCATGACCGAGGAAATATAGGAAAACTAATTCTGGATGTGGAGAAAGCACCCACTCCCCTGGTGAGTGCAAAGCACTACATACGTGGTGTACAATCACACGAGTTAAAGCATGGTAGTGACTTTTGGAGACATGTCCCTTATGATTTTTTTTTTTACCCTGTTTTCTTCTAAATCCATAGAACCTAAATAGAACCAATAAACATAATTTATATATTTAACCCAAAGTGAAATATAATTGTAATTCCTGGAGTCCCAGCAGTTACTTTTCTATACTGAATGGCTATCTGCCTCTCCAAAAATGTGTCTGCAAGTCTTGGATCAGGGTAAAACTGCCACATCTATTTCTGTGCCTGTGATGGAAAACAAATAGACGTTTCACATAATACAAAATTCCTGTATCAGTAAGAATAAGTTGAGTGAACAGAAGAAGACACAGTCAATACTACTTCAGTGTGCAAACATAGAAGTGCTTTCTGATTCCCATATAAAAGTCGGAGTATACCTTTGGTAGGAATTTCTTTTACTTTTTTTATAAAGGATGAAGTAGAATATCTAAATACTTCCTACTAGAAATGTTCTGAAGGAAGATAGTTGTGATGGCACTCTGGCCCACTGGATTTGGAGCACTTAACGTGGTACTGACATTACAGAGAGCAGGAGTAAATCAAAGTCAGGCTCACGCCTGAACATTCACTGATGATGTAGGAAAGAGCAGTAAAGAAGATAATGAAAAAATGACTTCAAATCGATACTGTTCTCTAAAGTTTGCTTTCAGACCTGAGGTATCTCCTGTTTCAAAAGAACACAAAAGAACCTGGAATTACAGTTAAGCTCTTACTTGCGCTTACTCTAAAATTGGCCCCAAATCTCATACAAAATTGCTGCAAGGAAAAGGAAGGCTTTTGGGACCTCACATATGGAAACTGGGCATTATTTTGTAGCTGAACTGCATCTTAAAACTGTAAACAATAATCCGTAACACAACATTAATACATTTATTCCATCTGTTCTCTTGATATGGTATGTTCACAACAGCCATTGGTTAGATGGTGAGAACAAATTTGATACACTTTCAAGGAAGGGTGTTAATTCAAAAATATGGGTAACTTCAGAGCATTGCTTTAGGTTGCGTTTGAGATTGTTACTTCCAGCAGAGGCTAGTAATCAAACAGGGGAGGTACAGTGTCACTGCATTTCTCTTTAAAAAATAAATGTGGGTTTTGAAATAGTTACAAGGCAATACAAGAATCTTCTTGTGTCCTAAGAGAGGTTATGCTGGTGTGTAAGAGAATTGAGTCATACTAATACATGCTGTTAAACACTACCACCCGTCCAGTTAACCAGACTCTTGTTCTGCCTTCAGAGACAAGTCAAACTGACAAGGGGAAGTACAGGAGAGTCTTGCACCTTTACACAGCTTGTAATAAATATTCCCATGTGAAAACACATGATGTGTTCCTTAAATGCTATCCTGAACTACAAATTTCTGCAATTGCCTACTGCCTGTACAGGCATCTTCAATAAAATATGGAAATGCAGTTTCTCCCCACTCCTGTATGATCCAAGTTTTGCACTCTGTCGTGGGTATATTCTGCCAGCATCTACATATCCACTGCTCTGTAAAGTTTCGTTGTTTTTTATGTAAAACAGTTGCTCTCTGAGTTTTCCTGACACTATGCCTCATACAGGACCAGATCCCATCCGTTAGCTGGTGTTAAAGAATAGAGTTCCTGGAAGAGCAGATACAGGAGGGGTTGTAAACCAGAGGTCTCACACATTCTGTAAACTTCCTACACAGTTGTATTTCCTATCTGAGCGCCTTAATACCAGTTTGCTACAAGTGCACAGATCAGAGTGTGCTTGTGCAACTGTCCTACAAAGCAGCTTTCTGTTACATAATTCAGCTGTAAGCCGTGAGGGAGCACCTTACAATTTTCGCTGGAAGTGGTTGTAGTGGCAACAAAAGTTTTGCAGACGATGTTTATTTCCATGTTGCAATCATGTCTTCTTTCGTTTTTAAAGTCACTTTTTTCAAATGAATCAAACTGAAATAAGAATGAATAAAACAATGTGAAAGGTGCTCTGATGTCCTTCATCTTTCATCCTACAGATGGCCAACGACAGCACGGAGACAAGTGAGGCTGGAGAAGAGGAAGAAGACCATGAAGGGGACAATGAGAATAAAGAGCGCATGCCATTCATCCAGTAAGAGCCAGAGGTGGTGGATGCAGAAAGATTGGTGAAGTAGAAGGGAACAAGACTGGGAAATCTATTCTGTGCATCAGTGAACAAATGCTGTAGTACAGTGCGTGTTGTATTTGTCTGCAGTCAGCTGAGCTATGAGCTGTTGATCATTGTTGTTTTGAACTCAAGTGCCATTCTCATCCAGTGCAGTATTATGACATTCCTGTGTAATACCCAGTTTCCCTGTAGGAGTCCCATGGATTTTTCTGTTCCAGTTTAAAAGCCTTATTAACTTACTGTGTAATTTTAGATGGGCATCTTTCTCATGCAAATTCCAACATTTTGCATAAAGTTATTTGGGGGGTTGGGGGTTTTTTTGCAAGTTGGAAACAGTAACAAAAAAAAATTACCCACTTGCTGTCTGGAAGATTCTAGTAAGTGGAGGGAGGATTCTAAGTTTGTGGATTTTCAGTGTTAAAATAGCTTCCCTTTTATGAACCACAGATAAAAGTTGCAAAAAAGATGAGTTTTCCTTTTCCTCAGTCATGCTTTATCATTTTATAAGCAATTCTATCTTCATTTTCAAAAATACCTCATTTAGAATTGTGGAATCTGAAATTGTGCAAGAAATCATTAATTGAGAGACTTTGATTCGTATTGTATAATCACATTAGTCATCAGCACCAGTAATTAAACACTTCATTCAGAGTGCCAACTATCACGCTTTCCTGTTGATCTGAGCTATTACCCCATACGTTACAGGCAAAGAAAAAGGTCACTGAGCCACTCTTTTTAGACCCAGAACTTTAATTGCCTGTCGCAGTTAGCATAGTTATTGACAGATCAACATCTTCTGCTAAGGACATACTGACTCATCGGTGTCCAAATTCCAAACCAATTTTAAATTTCATTTTTAAATCGTATTGGTAAGGATCACTCAAGACTATGTGGAAAGAAATTTGTTGATGGAGTTTACTGCTCTGAAATCACTTAATGTGTTGGTCAACTATCAAGCTGGAGCTGAACTCCTACGGAAGTTAACCCTGCTAAAAATGAGTTTTAGGCCTTAATTCCATCAGAAATTATGCACAGGGCTAACTTTATCTAGGTGAGTAGTTCTATCAAAAGCTCTGCTCCACACGTACAGTTATGTTTGTAATTTTTTGCAGGATCAAGTATTCAAAGACCAGCTAGTCTTATCTACCTCCCACTCGTGGAAACTATAAGTAAACATGACAAAAGTAAATATTTTTTTTCCATGTCTTTCACCTGTCCAAGCAGCAGCTACTCAGGTCCTCAATTGTCTTGTTAAAACAATTATTTTAAAATGACTGCAATCACCTACAGTAGAAATGCTAAAGGAATGTCAGAGACCTTGTGTAATGCCATATATCTTTGAATTAATATATTTTTTTCAAAAGAAAGTATTTCTCTAGGCATGGCTAGTTTTTCACCTGAATCTACAAGTATCCTGTAGTGATAAAAGTTAAAAACTAATACAGGAAAGTGGAGAGGGAGGGCTTCTCAGGTTCTTCTCAATGTGAAAGGACTTGTGGGTCTGGATGACTTTTATGTGTGGTTTCAGAAGATGCTCTCTTGTTTTTTCTGTTTGTTTCATCTTGCCGCCTGAGTATTAATGTCCATCTCTTTACACTGTACTCATGAAGTTGCTGTTCTAATACTAGATAATTGTGCAGAATGTTCATTCTGAAGGAGTTTCCCTTGGGTTGAACAAATTCAAAAATAATGAGAAGAAATAACTGTGGAGAAAAATGCCAAAAAATCTTTTGAAATACTAATTGAACCAGAACTTTAGTTTTCTCTAGATGTCGATATGGAACTTCACTGTAGTTGATTTTCTTTTCAGGCTGGGCTTGCCTACACTTCCAGTGCCATATCAGGCCCAAACAGGGACTTTATCCACAGCAAAAGTACATGTTCAGTGAGAGTTTTCCATGTATTGGGCTTGCCAATTGGGCTTTTAATAAAGGCCATTAAGTTTTCACGACTCATAAGCTGACAATGGTAGGAAACATGCCCAATTTTGTTTTGCAGTTAGTGTAATGATGTTGTCCTGCAACAAACCTTAACATAACTAGGAATTTTGATTTGACGCCAAAGTGAGCAATATTGCTGGTGACCTTTGAGCTGGCAGTAAAGTGGCATTCTCAAGGCCTTAAATTAGTAGGGCAAGCAGAATAGCAAATCCGTTCTTCTGTTATAAACCGCAGTATGGTTGGTTCTACAGCTACCCTTCAGGACAAGTAAAGATGGGTGATCTTGGTCGTGGCCACAGACACCGTAGGGACAACAATCAAATGAAGTAATTTTGGCTAGTTCTTTCTGGTTTTGTTAGCAAGGCAGAAATACTCCTCATGCTAATTCATGCCAATTTTAGGGCCATTTTCTGATCAGCAGAATATCAGATAATTGCAGTGAGTACAAAGGAATACTTCTGGATCTACCCAAGTACAACACAGATGAGCATTACTGTCAGCAAGCTAAACTCTATTCTGTGTTTTACTGGTATAAATATGGCATATATGAAGGCTACTACTGAAATGAATGGAATTTTTTCAGGTATCTGTTCTGGAAGCAGGATTTATGCTAGCAGAATTTGGCCCACAAGCCCCGAAGTACCTTTTAGAATACCACAAACAGTAGTATCGCGTCTGAAATGGTAGAGGTCATGCTATACAAAATGACGATGCTGAGACTTATTACTGACTAAGTCTTACTGTAGTAGGAATGAAGGTTTGTGCTTACTACTGACAGTGTTCTTTAAACAACTCTAAGACAATTGGGCAGTTTCTTCAAGTGAAACAAATCATTTCTCAATTTGCCTTAAAGGAACTGTGAAAGCTTCTCTTTAACTTAAGCCTGATTGAAGTGAACTGAAACACTGTTTAATTGTATTTGTTGCTTTAGAGCTTTTGTTATATTGTGCCTACAAAGCAAATTATGTTTACATAAAATATAAATAAAATATTGAGCATAGCATTATCCTCGGCTTACATGTTTTATTCTAATATTATGGTCACATTAGGGAACTGACTTGGAATTGGTTAAGAGGGAAACTTGAGGTCTTGTTTTCCATTTTGGTCACTGAGGGATATACAAAGAATTATTTTTTTTTTACAGAGTACCTCAAGGTTATTAAAATGGCTGAGTGTGCTTCTTTATAGAACATTAACAATTTAGATATAAAATGTTGAATATTACAGTCTAAGAAATTCAAAACATTATATAAGTATTATATTCATGAAGTGTTCAGGGAAATGTATTTTGATACAGATAGAAACTTGTTTCCAGAATTTTAGCACTCAGATTGCACTGGGAGATGGATTGACACCCAAGTTATCCTTAGAGAGACAGTTCCTTTCAGAAATGAACATACTCCAAGGGAATAATCTTAAAATAGGATCCAAAACAGCCACCACCAAATAAGCTAATAGAAAGCAGAAGGACACGATTCAGTCTAAAAATCCCACTCTCCCTGGGTCTTGGTCTTAACTCAGGGCTGCAAGGAGGCTTACACCTTTTCTTTCAAAGAACTGATGATGGTTACCAAACCTTACAGGTCATCTCAAGCCTGTACTTGAGTACGTGGCTTTAAAGGTCTCCCTGCATGAAAGGAAGAAATAGTTCAATGAACTTCAGTTTAATACCTAAACAAAGAGGAAATGTTAGCTTTGGTTCATTCCAGTCATGCAGGACATGTTCTAAAGCCTGTAATGTCCCTGGAAAATCTCACTTCAGTAGTTACTGCATCTGCTCTATAATCTAAAAGCTCATATGAATACTTTCTGATTGTGAAGAGAAGCAGAGTAAATTTCTGCCTCTGTTTTTATGTCTTAATAAGCAAATAATGATCAGTGCATCCCTAATCATAGGGTCAGGATGAGGCTGAAAGCAAACATCCATAGCCTTTTCCAACTCTCTGTGATTATGAATAAAGCTCTGCCTTCTACCAGCTTTCCCACTGGGCCATCTATACACGACTGTCCTACAGTCTGACACACAGAGGCTGCTACCAGGCAAGCAGGGATGCAGCAGGCTGCCTTTGTGTGGCATTTGGCCAGATAAAACGCAAAAATCATCCTAGGATACTGAGTATCCTTAGGTGCCACCTCGTCCTCCATTTTTCCTCTCATTTTCTCTGAGCTTAGTGATTAATCCTGGCTGGTTTTTGTCAGAAAAGATTCTTCTAGTATGGCCATGGTTGCCAGCACGCAACACACTTTAAACCGCCAGCTCCTGAAGAACCATGCAGCAGTTTTTCCCCCAGCAGCACCTAAGTCCCTTGGTGTGAGCTAGTGTTTTGTTTCGCTGCAGAAGGAGCCAGAACAATCAACACGCTATAATTGCTATCTGCATCAAGGCACCTTTTTCCCAAGTAATTTGTAACATCTAGGCAAACATCCTAATGTTCTCCTTTGAGAGAACAGGTTTGAGTATAAATGCAAATGTAGCTTTATCTCCTCAGTCTGAGCTGTCGTGCTGATGGATTGTGCTCAGCTGATCTTAGCTAAGCCATTCCTTTCATTTTTACCTGGCCTATCTCTGCAGCGGGTGGCATGGTTTTCTGAAAATTGCCTTGATCTTTGGTATTTGTAACCATGCTGCGGTGGGCACCTCACCACCAGTACGCTGTGTAGAAACTGGAAAGCGTTGGGAGAACAGTGGAGATGATGAAGAGTTAGAGGATGAATGTATGAACAGAAATGAATCGTGTATGTCTGCCCAAGAGTAACAACTGAGTAGACTTTGCAGCATGTTATCTGTTGACTTGTGTGTATGCTTGAAAGGGAGGCCGTGGGGTGGTTTGTTCCAGGTGTGGGGTTTAGTCACTGCCCGGACTGTTGCACCCCAGTGTGGCAGCCTCTAAGGCCTTCTGGTCTTGCTCTGTTGTTTACCACGTTGCTAGAAACCTGACTCACTTCAGGAAAGTGCTCAGTACCCTTGAGTTCAGTTTAGCTCCTGTCTGCACGAAGCCGTGCACGCTTGCCAGGCTGCAGAAGAGCCCATCAGCACAGACCTGGGAGGTAAACGCGGCAGCTGCACCATTGCTTCCTACCCCAGCCAGCCAGGCCTGCGCAGCGCTGAAAAAGGGAAGGTTCAAAAGGTGCTGCCTTTTGCTGTCTAAAGAGGTGCCTGACACTGATACTGCTGTTGCTGAAGTGGGTATCCTCCTTGGAGCTACTTTAACAGCCCCCCCACCTCTCACCAGGTTTGACATGGGGGGTCACAGCCTTTCTCTGCAGGGTTTCTAGCGTCCCTGCAATACTCAGTAATCATCGTTGTTCTCTGGTAGCACTTCAGGAAAATTAATTGTTTTACCTCCTGAAGAATACTGGGTCGTGTCCACTTTCATCCCCCACAGAAGGCAACAGACAAACTCCTAGTGGACTTAACACAGGTAGAATAACCCTTCACATATGGGAACCTTTCTTCTCTTCTGCAGGCATTATGGGCAAGGCGAAAAAAAAAAAAAAAGGCCAGAACAAATATTGACAGCCTTCGTAGTGATTGGCCTGTCTCAAAAATTCAAACACCTGCAATCATATAAGATGAGCTTTCATTTAGAAAGGAGCAGTCTTCACGGTTGTTGGTAAAAGCTTTAAAACTGACTGAACTAAAACATAATCTAAAAAGACAAAGGAAGAGTCTTTAATCTTGCAGCTTCTGAACCCTCATGATGTTTAATGCTTGGTACAGACATCACTAGACGAAGTTGCAGACTGCACAGCCAGGGACTAAATGAATGGGCTAAGAGATGCCACTGGCACTTGCTAGTTTAGGAACAGCAGCTGCCAGCTATAAAAGAGGGAAGAGGATTGTGGTTTGCGTGGATGGGGTCTGCGACTGAGGGAGGGCTGCAGGGGTGGGGGCCTGCTTGGTTTCCTTCTGCAATTAGAAGGGCTTTGATCTGGCTGGAAGAGCTTTTTTTTTTTTTCTTGCGTAGCAACCATGCTGTGATGCTACAATTAGCCCAGAAGAACGGGGCAAAACAGTGAGCAGTGAACTGTTCTACCGTGAGGGCTGAGGGGTTGGGAACAGGAGGTGAGCGCTTCTCTGGGGGCAGGTTTGCTCTTCGAGCTACAGCTGTGAGGTGCTTGTGCCACCCATGCCCACAGCTCCTGCAAGCTGCTGTGCCCACCAGGCATGGGGGTCTCTGCCTGTCCCCGGTCCAAGGGCCGGCTGCCATCAATCAGCCTCCTGCTACCTGCAGCCCTGCTGGAAGCAGCTCTGCCTCTGCCACAGCCAGAAGTGGAAATGTGCTGCGGTCTGCTAGACATTAGCTGTGTCCCTGCCAGACATTATTTTCCTGATAAGCTGCAGGTTGCAGTACAAACCATTTTGTGCTCTTCTGCTGGGTAATCTTTGTAAATACGTTTCCCACATGGAGAGATCTGTTTCACTATATAGTGCAGCAGTAAATGATGCAGCATTTTAGCTGCCCCAGAAGAACAGTGAGACGGTAGATATGCAAGATGCATTATTTATGATAAGGATTTCTGTACTTTCCCTGAAATGGCTGGCCAGGTGATAAGCTAAAAACCAAACAGTATTTTTAAAGGCCGGTGGGTGAAGTTAGCTGAACAGTGACTGAGGTGTCTTCTGGTGATACAGGCATCATGTGGCCTGGAGGATGTGTCGTATCAGTGGTATTTTGCAGAGGCTGCTAGGAGAAAACATTTCTTTTGTTGCTAACACAGAAGAGAGATGATAAGTGAAGTGGTTTTCTTTTCTAAGTCACTTTGCTTTGGCAGATTGTTGTTCTGTTCCTCTGCTACTTTTTTTTTTTCTTCTAGTGTCTGCATTTTATACTAGGAATATTTTCCCACTGTTAAAAAAACCCAAAACAACAAAAAACCCGAACCAAGTCTCCTGTGACTTGCCAGGTATCTCATTTGTCATATAAAAGCATCTCTTTGAGTTCCTGGACCATTTCTATTGTAGACAGGAAAAAATGAAACTAAGTGACCTGTCCAATGCCATAATACTGTCATTTGGTTTAAAGACTTGTGGTTCTCTGGCATTTAATTCTCCACTTACTGTGGGAATCCTGATTAAACTTAACAGCTGAGCTGGAAGTTTTGCCTCCATGGCTGAAAGCTGTCTCAAATCATACGTGCTCCAAAGGAGATGCACAGAACCTTACGCTGCATGCCCTCAGCTGAGACCGTGTCAGCAAAGCCCCATAGAAATATATGCAGTTGCGAGATAATAGTCTACATTTTCCTTGCTTTCTCATCAAATAGGATGGCTCAGAGCCTGAACCAACACTGAATGTGGCCATAATGAGCATTTTCTAGATCATCCTCTCCATGCATCTCTGAGTAATTGCCTCTGGTAGGGCATCACAGGGAAAGGAGCAACCTGGATTCCCAAACCCAGCCTTTTCCAAGAAGCCGTGTCTGGATTCAGATGAGACTGCAGATCCAGCCATTCTGGCTCATCCTCACCTCATGGGTAGAACTGGGATTGCTCCATCTGAGGATCAGATGGGAAATGGTGTTGCATACCGACCTGTAAAAACAAACGCCGTAATAAAGTCTGATTGCCAAGTGATGTTGGACCTGTACATCAGTGGTGTGTTTATGCAGTGTGTCCCTAGAGAGAGGCAGTACTTGGAGACTCAGCATAGGCACGCGACAGGAGATTTACAGGAGAAATTGTCTTTAAGGTCTGACTTGAATGACCAATCTGCAACCGCTCACCTAAACGCATTAGGTGCCATTGGCTGTGCTGCGTGACATGCTCTAACCAATTCTCGCAGTTCACATATTAAATGTTAGTCTCATTTCAATATTGTCTTTCTTGCAGCACATTCCCTGGCATTTTGTAGGTTAATTTAATAAAGCATACATAATATGATTCATATGAGATTTTTGATCTGCGTTGTGTTCAACATGTCAGCGATTTATGAAGTTATTACACAGTGTTCTGTTTGCTAATTGTCAAGCAAAACAGGCTAATAAGAGGATAATTATTGCAAGCTTCCTTCCTATTCCCATTAAGATTGTAAACTCAACTCAAACTGGAATCTCACAGGAGTTTTACCACTGGCTTTGACAGGGACAGCATCAAGCTGATTGGTCCTCTAAAGGAATCTAATCATAGCTGCAGTATTAAAAATTCAGGGAGTAATATTTATTTCCATGTTGTAACTTATTTGATGGGGAAAAAAACCCCACAGGATTCTTTTTTAATCCTTACTCAATTCTCCATATCAAAATACACTATATACATTGCCAAACCCAATTATCTTTCTTGAGGATGCAGTATTGGTTTATACTGGTTTTATGGAGCCACTGGAGCAAGTAAATGAAGTACAAAGTGGAAAATCCTTGCACAGAAAATACAGCTGCTCCTCTGCATTTGCAGCTGGGCTGCTTCTGATGCTCCAGGGGACATGTGGCCCTCCGCTCTACCAGAGGCAGCACGCAAAGGCCAGCCAAGCTCCTGCATCAAGTGCCAGGTTGTGTAAGAAGCTTGGATATGCAAAGCAAGCAGTTGTCTTGCAGGGCCTGCATTAAGAGATGAATTTGCTAGCCTTTCTTTAGAACAGCTCTTTTGTTTCCCAGTCACATTAAATCCCTTGCTAAGGGACTGCCTTGATAGAGACCATTCATTGCTTGAAACCTGGGGAGCATCTACATCAAGTAGCAGTGTACAGTGCCAAGTTCCTCAAACTAATGGAGACCCAAGCTGTTAAGTCTATGTAGGAGCATGAGGCACTGCGCAAACCTGCCATCTCATATCTGGAAGCAGTCGGTCTTGCCACCTCAGCAGGCTGGACTAGCTCAGCTCTAGTGCCACGCAAATATTGCTGGCTTGTACATATCCACCTTTGGCAACCTGGCAACACTTTTCTGCATAGGGAGGTGGTCCCAGACTGTTTTGCCATTAATTATCAGAGAAGGAGCAAAGGCTGTTGGCCTGCTGCAGGCAAAACTCTGTTGCCTTTACTGAGAATTTAACTCACAGGAACTTCCCCCTTCCTATTTCTGTGGGCTGAGAGCCTTCCCATAACATGCAAGTCTGTTGAGCAAGGGAGAGCACAGGGCTTGATAAAGCCATAAAAAAAACCCAGCTCTCTCCACTGTTTGATTGCCCAGCACATGGGAGAGGGGAGGAACCATGGGACAAGGCTGCTCGCCAGCACTGCACTGCAGCTGTGTCCAGCTGCCAGTGCTGCAAGAGGAGCACAGGGCAAGGAGCAAGGTAAAGCATAAGACTTGGCAGGTACACGTTAGCTGCACACCTCCATGTCAGCGAGGAACCTGGCCCTGCAGGGAGAGGTATAAGAACTGCAAAGAAGATTTGTCCTGGGGATGGAGAGGCACCAACCGTGGATATGGGCAGTGAATGTTAAATCCAAGCAAACCTAACCTGTTTGTTCTCTCACTCCAGTGAAGTGGTATCAACCACGTGTGATCCTGAGATTCAAAGATCTTTAGAAGATTAATCAGCCAATTTCATCAGTCAGATGCACATGTAACTTGTGGAATCGTGTCACCTTGTTGTATGAAGCAGATTTAATCCAGGCAGAGCCCATAGCATTATTTTGGGAAACAATATTGACAAAGCCAGGACAACTGATCTCCCATTCCTTTTAAAACTGCTATTGTACAAACACGTTTGACCTGCTGCATGTCGGTGAGCAACTGCTCTTCCTACAGTAACGAAGCGTCTAGAAAATGTATGATCAGACTGAGCCTGATCCTCTACTGGGTAACACTGGTGTAAGGCCATACAAAAAAGTGGATTTATCCTGAGTATTAAGGAGACAGAGGAGAGCCTGGTCTTTTCTCTTTTACTTTGATGGATAAGCAATATAAAATCAGTGCTCTCCTAATCATTCCTAGGGCACTTAAGACATCTGCTGGAAATGGGAATAAACTGCAGTAAGAATGGACATGACACAATGAATAATGAAATAATGAAAAATTCTGTGAAGTTTATGTTTACACAGTGTCTAAATTACTTAAGCAAATGCCAGGATATTTTCCATTTGAAAGTATTATTTGAAAATATTTTAATAAATAGCCTGTTTATTCCTGCTGTTCTAGTTGTCACTGAGGAATCAAATTTCAGTTTAAAAAAACCCCTTCAAGTCTGAATGCAGTCTTTGAACTCCCTTCTTCCCTGATGTGTAAGGTCACACAGCAGACATGCATGCACAATATGTAGCATCATGTGCTGGGATTAAAGTGCATGCCAGGTTTCAGGCTGTGGATGGATGTAAGCATCAGCTGCCTTTGCAGTTGGATACAGGGAATCACACAAATCTCTCTTTTCCTCTTTACTTAAAAACCTTGTTTACAAATGTCTTGCTTACAAATCATGTTGTGACTCCAAGTCCTCTTTAAAGAGCTTCCCAGAACATTGTATATTTTGTCAGGGTGTGTGGCCCTGCCAAATGCACATCCCCAGCTGCTTAATCCCAAACTATAAATGCACAGCTCAGGTTCTCTGGCTGCACCTGGCTTGTGGGGTCGTGGCACAGGGAGAGGATGCTGCACTGGGCTGGAGACACATGGGAGATGGGCAATGATCCAGGAGTGTGACATGAGGTTCACATTTAGCCCAAGCAGTGCACAAAGAGGTACGTGTCTTACAGCATCCCCCAAGTCTACCAGAGGAATCTCATTTTTCAGGAAGAAAAGATGAGAAGTAGGGATTTGTATCCCCCTTCTCATGACCAACAGCCACTTTTAGCTAGTTATAATATTACAACATGAATTCTTTCAGTTCTGAAGGATGCTATATCGAGACCCATAATCCCTGCTTCTGAAATCTCCCTAAAACGCAGTGTTGTGGGCTTGTGTGGCGCGGTTTTCCTTGGTGGCAGGGGAGGGGGGCTGCAGAGGCGGCCCCTTTAAGAAGTTGCTGGAAGAATTCGCTGCCCCAAAATGTCGGACCCGCGCGCCAAAATGTCGGACCCGCCTCTAGGCGGGGAGTGACGGTGGTAGCGCCTCTGGGAAACATATTTAAGAAGGGGAACCGGTAGTGTGGGGGGGGGGAAACCTGAGAGGAACATCGCTGCCGACACTGGAATCATGGAAGTGGAGGGGGAGGAGGAGGAGCCTGAGGAGGCTGATGGCCCTGCAGCCCAGGGGGGTGAACGGTGGAGCGGAGGCTCCCGAAGGTGGCCGTAACCCCATGGTAAAAACCGCGCTGAAGCAGTGTGAGACGGGAGAGCAGCCCGCGGAAAGGACCCGCGCCAGGGGAGTTCGGGAAGAACTGAAGCCCGCGGAAAGGATCCGCACCAGGGAAGTTTGTGAGGAACTGCAGCCCGCGGAAAGGAACCACGTTGGAGCAGGGAACGAGAGAGGAATCTTCCCCCTGAGGAAAGGAGCAGCAGAGACGATGTGTGGCGAGCTGACTCAACCCCCATCCCCGATTCCCCTGCGCCGCTGGGGGGAGGAGGTAGAAAGCATCGGGAGTGGAGCTGAGCCGGGAAGGCAGGAGGGGTGGGGAGAGGTTGTTCTGATGTTTGGTTTCCCTTCCTAATACCCTTGTGTTTTGTTTCTGTTTTGATTTGTAGTAAATTAAATTGATTTTTTTTCTTCCCCAAGTTGAGCCTGTCTTTTTCCCGTGACCATAAGTGGGGAGTGATCCCTCCCAGTCCTTGTCTTGACCCACGAGCCTGCCTTTGGATTTTCTCCTCATCCCAACGTGGCCAGGCGAGGGGGTGGGGGGTGAGCGAGCGGCTTCGTGGTGCTTTGTTACCGACTGAGCTGACCTGAAACCACGACTCGCAGATGAGCCTACCCTCTCAGGTATAACTGCAGCCACCTTCCTGCTGATTCCTTCAGCTTTTCATTTAAAAACTCTGGGGTTCTCCCAGACATGTAGCTCAGGAGATGGAATGTCCTGCAATTTCTGAAGTGGACTAATCCTACTCATTAAATATTGTAGACAGTGCAGTGAGTGCATTTTATATAGACATTAACAAGCTTGCTTTATACTAGATAGCTTGAGTTCTACCAGCAAACAAGCTACAGAACAGATCAGAAAAGATACGTAAATATATGTTTTGCTAGTCAGCACTGGAAGCCATGCTAGTCTGGCTGCAATACCCACCCATAAGGTACTAAGATTTCAAATCCTTAAAGACAGCAGCTAACAGGGAAGACAGATGCTGTGCTACCTGGTCATGGTTCTTTCTGCCCAAGCTAGAATTCAGCACGGGAAAGCAACCAAGACTTCAAAAAAGCCCTCACAGGTTTCTGTGTTGTAATCAGGAAAATTTTAGGGACAGCATTTGAAGCGACATCTAATACAGTAACAGCATATAACCCATCAAAACACAGCCTTAATGGTAGGAGAGCTGAAGATGGGATGGGAGGGGATGTTACACCATTGACCTTTCACAAGAGGGAAGCAATCCTAGAAACAAATGTTACTTCTCAATAGACATACTGGGCTGTTAGTGAAAATTGCACTGATACAGGTTATTTTGTCTTTTCCACTCTCAGCATCCTTGTGTGAGCATCTCCCAGTATGTGATGTGTGGTTTGCACTTTCATCCCATCATGGGGGCAGAGACATGCATAGTATATGGTGGTAGGGCTTGTTGCAGTATTCGTCTCTGACCCCAACTGCCCCTTCCCCAGCCTCCAGCAAGGCAGGGCCACTTCCCACTGCCTGAGTTTGCCTGCAGAGACAAGCAGACATCTTCCAAGCATTTACAATTAGGTACTGTTTTTCCTTCCTGGCCAGGCAGCTGAAAACTTCCTTTACATTTTAAAGAATGGTGTTTTATTTGGACTACGTCACATGTTTTCCAACCCTGGGGCCTGGTGCATGACCTGATTATGCCTGTGCATGGGGTAGTGCTGCTTCTAAGAGACGTTAAAGCAGGGTCAGCTGTTTGCAGATCCTGTGGCAGCCTTGAACTGCAGAGCTGTGGTTTGGCTTCTTGCCCCAAGCCAGGCTGGCAACCCCCAGCTAAAGCATCTCTCTGTCAGTGGGCAGCCACACAAGCTGGGTGGGAGCAGCAGCGCTGGGGGTGTCTCTCAGAGCACCTCTGTAGAAGGGCCATGGCGCAGGAGTTAGGGACCTCGAAGGTCCTATGGCCATACAGGAGGTGGGAACTTGAGTTTCTGTGTTGGCAAAGCAGGCGGCCTGAGCCCCTGAGCAGAACCTTCGAGTCCTCGGTGAAGTGCAGCCAGCAAAGGGAGACATGACCACACTCCTGAGAAGGTCTGATTTTCCATCTGGTATAGGAAAATCCTACAAATATCTACACAAGCCAAAACGTAATCCTCACTCCGGCCGACCCTACTGGCAGTATGCAGAGCAGCACTGTTTGTAACCTGCTATGAACCTGTGAAAGTGCAATTCAGACTTGTCTGGAGAGCTTCACAGTACCTAAATCAAGGCTTTATTCAAATAATTTTGTCTGGTACATGTAAGGATGAGCAGAAGCTATTAAGAACATGTTAATGTGAAGCTGGAAAACCTCATATTAGGGAGACTGTGATGATAAAAAAAAAAAAAAATTAAAGAGGGAAATTTAATGCTCAGGATGTTTTCAGACAATTTCCAGGAAGAAAAAAAGACAGCACACATTACAGGAGAAAAATTAGCACAACAGGTAATTTGTGTTTACAAAAGAGAGACACACACATTCTCACACACAACCTGAGGGCTAAACAAGCTGAGCTGCTGCCAGTAATTCCCAACATGGAAGCTTTGCCAAGTCCACAGGAGTAGCATTTTAAAAGACCCCATTCAACTCTCCTATTTGCACCTGGACTGCAGAGAAACCGCTTTAAATTTTCTCCTAAAGTCCCTTATCTTTAGAGATGACACAGAGTCAGCTGTTACAGATCTGTAAAGTCTCTGTTTTGAGGGGGATTATGGTTTGCTCTCTGCACATTTCACATAGCCACCAAGACATTTATCTCTAAATAAATAGCTATTTCTTTGGGGTCCTTCCTGCCTAAAGAAATAGGCAATGACAGTCAGCAAAACACTCAATAGCTACTTATTTTTACAGCTAAAGGCCTGAAGTAAAAAGTATTTGGCAACTGTGCCATTCCTTTGAGATGTCTGAACACAGTAAGCAGGCAACTTTATCAGTGCAGCGTGGCATTGGATAGCTAACCAAAAAGAGTGCAATGGCTTTGCTAACATTGCTTCATGTAGATTTGGTGAATCTCTTCTGAATTTCTTCTGACTTCCATAAGCAGTATTTTCTCAGCTTTACAACCTATAATCTATATTCACTGCCATTACAAGAGAATGAAAGGAGTACAGGTGAGATAGTTTGGTCACACAGGGAAGATAATGATAATTGCCTTAAATATGTGTGATAGATGCAAGACAAGTCTTTCTACCGCCTCTTGCAAATTGTCTACTCTCCTCTCTGCTTGCTAAGACCCTGCTGTGAGACGCTTTGTGACAAAGACCCCAAATAAGAGATACAAAAAGCACTTATTCCAGAACCTCAAAATACTGCCCTGATTCATCTCCTCAGTACACATACATTATTTATATCCCAAATTTCTTCATTTTTTTGAAGCTTGTATTTACAGCATGGGAATTGAAAAGCACCAGACCTGTAGGTAGTAACAGCTAGGTTTGGAACTGAAAATACCACCTCGAGAAGCCTATTTATTGATCAATCCCATTATCAGTGCCATAGTGCCAAGGTGAGGCATGCATTTGGGGTAGCAGCATCACATATCTATAGAAGACATGAATGCCCTCATGTCAACACTCAGTGACGGTCAGTGCAGGTCACTGGTGGGCAGCGTGGTTTTGCAATAAACCTGGAACCTCCTTTAATCCTAATGGACAGAGCAGATCACTTGTAGCCAGAAAATTTCCTTTCAAAAGAGAAAATTAGCATGACAGGAAAAAACCTGAACTGATTGCAAAACCCCAGAATATTATTAATAAGTTTCATAAAACCTCACATACCATAAGGTTAGCCCTTCCCTTTTCTAAACATACAGTTTGTACAAATTTCCCCAAAATAACTTTGGTGTTGGGATGTCAGCCATAATCCTGCCTCATACCTGGTTGGACTGCGATCAAATCCTTAAGAAAGACTGCAAGACTTTTCAAGGCCAAAGAAACCAAGCATACAGTAATTTTCCAAGCACGACATAATCTGTGACTAGCAGAACTTGCAAAATTTGTTACATTTAATTGAAACAAATGAAAATCAACCAGTGGATCCCATTTACCGCCCAAGACAGTCAAAAAAACTGATGCATCCTTTGTGTTATCCACTATTGTTGGCTATACTGGCTCTTCAGATTGCCCACTTGAAATTCCTTAGCCTGGCAACAGCTCTGATCAGTTTTCATTTTCCCTTTGTACTCTAAGTAGAAGGGGCAAATAATTGCCCACATACAAGCTTTTTTTTCCAAATCCTATGCTGAACTGAATTTTCCACAACTG
>VYZV01031649.1:0-22377 GCA_013401275.1 Pandion haliaetus | reverse complement strand
AAAAAAAAAAAAAAAAAAGAAAAGTTTGCTATGATTTCAGTAGCAAATACAGCCCATGAGTTTCCCATTTTGTCAAACATGCCACAACACAATTAGCTCTGAAGCATGGAGGGGACTGTAGGTCTCAGTAAAACATAACCAGTCTACTAGGAACATGTGAGCAGTTTGCTTTTCAACAGACCGAAGCATTAATTTTCTTTAAAAATATTTTTTACAAGTAGTGTTTTTAGCTTTCCTACCTCAGGAGGTAAGTAAAGGACATGATCCCCCTACATAGGATCTTAACCCTATGTAACAGGAAATGGCTTCTGCAGCCAGACCTACTTCGGGATCTCAGCCCAGCATCCAGTCCTCATCTCACACTGACTTCTCATACTCTGTGCCCAATTGCATGTTATTTCCACAAACCCAGTGATGGCTGAGAATGGAGAGCAAAAAACAGCTGTATGAAGAGTTTTTCTGAGCCAGTTTACAGGAACATATAAAGGTAGAACTGTCTCTGAGGGGAATAGACTTTTTACCTTGAAGAGCCTCTGTGGAGAAACTGAAATAAACCTTTTACCAAAGGATGCTTATGTGCTGAATGCTTTGGTTGTCTGAAAGCAAACGGAATGAGGTGGGCACACAGGAGACCAAAAACCAGGTGCCTGCGCAGAACAGCAGCTATGGCTTTTGCAAGATGTTTCTTATCAAACAAAGCACTTCAAGAGTGCTTTGAAGTGAAGTAAGCTCTTCAAGAGAAACCACGATTTTGTCTGTATGCAGAAGTTCTACTATACTGGTGTAAATAAAAAAGCACAATCCCATCCTAGTCTGGATGCAGCTATAAAGGTGTTTGCATAATACATTCTGATACGGAAAGAGGAATAATATATCCCAGGAAAAATTACTTCTATACATATATAACTGTGTTCACTCTCTGGGCTGTATTATGTAACTATAACTATGCTAGTAAAAGAAAAATTACAACTCTAAATGGCATTGTAATGCTGGTTTCGAGACCATACACAGACCAGGTACTCACTTCAGTGAGACTCTAGGCCTCCTGTGTGGTTCCATTTCCTGCTTCCTCACAATAGCACTGGGAGTTTTTGTCTTCTCAGCAGCGTATTTTGACTTTTCGCTGACTCCCCTGCCCACACACCGTATACAAGAAGTTAAACTTGCTTCCTCAGTTGCTATAGATTAGTCATAAGTGTGAAACCTATTTGTCAGTTACTCTAAACAAATTCTAGACAAACAAGCCCCTATACCCTTTTGGTCAGCTGCAAGGACAGCTTTGTGATTCAGGTTTTAGGAGTGAAGTCCAGCTGAGCTACATGCAGACTGGTAAAATGGTCAGAGAGACTACTGAATGAGGTGGATGGAGCTTTTAAAACAGAGTTTCAGTCTGTTCTTAAGAGGACATAACGTGGCATACTCCAAAAGGCACAAGTTTTTACTCAGGCTCTTGGCCAAGATCTCTCAGAATACCGAATCTGTGTTTTCTTTATACCTCAATTTCTAGTGATTTATGTGCTTGCCTCAGTAGAGTACAAATCTTTTTCTGTCAGACTCATTTCACAGAAGAAAAGAAAGCCTGTGTTAGAAAACTCAAGTTCCTAGGAGCGGGAACAAATACATTCTGGTACTGAGCCCTTAAACACACACACTAAAATTGTTCCTGACCCCAGCTACTGGTTCTGCCTCTCTCAAAGCCTGTGGGACAGCTAAGCTCCACATGAAACAGCTCCAGGGGTTTAGAGCTCCCTTACCAAGGTAGCCCAAAATTAGCACTAGTTTAATATGTCAGGCTACAAGCTGCAGGATCAGGGTTCAGGATCAGCTCCATGTGCCATTCCACAACCTCTGAGAAGGCACCAAGTGAAAAACTAACTGGAGGCAGTTATTGATTCAGCTGTCTGCCCTCAATTAACTTATATTGATGCCCCAATATCACTGGGATAAAATATGGATCAACCCTGAACTTAGGGTTAGTTCTAAATGACAGGTTAAATTTTGAACTAGACACTTGCAAAGCTCCTTGTTTTCCTCTCTGACAGCTCACATTTCAGTTTCTGGTGTGCTAGTTGGAATGACAGTCCTTTCCACATTTAATGGTGTACTGATATGTGCAGCTGTGTGAGTGATTCGTTAGACAGTTCTGGGCGGGTGGGACCCTGTAATAACCATCTCTGGTGTGCTATTGAGGACTTAGCATTGCTGATCCAGAGGCTTCCCTAGAGAACGTAACATACTTTGATATTTTGAAGCAGGACCACTGAAACTAAGTTTTATCATATCAGGATGCATTTATGAAAAGTTTATTAAGTAACGATTAATAGATGCTTACTAGTTATAGATTATTAGAATACAGCTAGCTGTTTAAAGGTATCCAAAACAGATGGTGTATGTGTGTTTTACATTATAAGTACTGAAGTGCTTTTAGACTGTATGTGAGGGTTGGAAAAAGCCAGTATGCATTCATGTAGCGTAACAGCATTTCCCTAAACCTAACTTTCATTTAATAAAGTAATAAGTCTCTTGCTATTACAGTTCTGAAAAAATCTGGGAATGTGAGCAGAATGTAACCAAGGCAGAGATGGCAAAGAGATGTCTGGAACAACAGCTCTGAATGGCATGAACCGGGCCTGTCAGCATCCCATGACCCAGTGATAACTTCGGTGTCAACATTTTAAACAAACCCTCTCTTACTCAGGGTGGGGGGAAGAAAAAAAAAAAGAAAAGGAAAAGAGTGTGATGGATGGGCACATTATTGTGACAATTTTATTTGTCCACCTAAATCAGTGAGAGGTTCTAGCACTTACAGCAATCCCAATTAAAAGCCAGCCCCACAAAACTGAACAGAGCCCAAGGGCAAATGGGAGAGATGCAAATGCAGAGAGCTCTCCAGAGCCCAGAGAGACACTCTCCTACTTCAGGCATCTTGTGCTTTACTCTTCCTCTGACCATATAGTCAGGATTTGGGAACCTTTAGAAGAGTATCGCTATCTTTTGTTCCCCTGACTAGACCCTGTTACTAGACCCTGCTGATAGCACATACTGTTCTTAGTCAGAAATGCAGTCATATCTATTAAGCATTTATTAACCATTCATAAAATAATTAATGCACATCTCACATAATGTGATCTCAATGTATATAGACTCTGTGTGTGTGTAGCTGCAGTGTTTCCATTTACTCAGGGGGTGACGTTCTTTTTTTGTTTCAGCGTAAATAAGATGATGACCATTGTCACAACTTAACCAGCTTGGGACAGAGCCATGCTAGGTGAGCCTGTTACATTTGTAGAAATCTTTTGGCTACCCCTCCTTGAGGCAGGAATTGCACAAGGTGTTTCTGAGCATCCATCTTCTTTTCCATACATTTTGGCTTCAAAGTTAAAACAGGAGATATGGCACTTATTAGTGGCAATTGGTGCACTGTTCAGTGCTGGTCCGGCCTCTGTAAAAGTAACCTGTCCCAGCTGAACTCAAAATGGAAATAGGAATTTCAGATGAGATGTGAGAACAAGGGAGTGCCTTATGCTACAGCCAGCTCAAGTTTTAAACACGTTTCGTAAGCAAGGAGTACAGCCAACCCTATCACTACACTTTTATAAAACTGACCTCAGTCAGTCCCTACTGAGATGTGTCTATGTGATTTGCTCTCATAGCTGCTAAACAAGAAGCTTCAAGAGATTCTCTTAAGTTTTTTAAGAGAGACATGGCACAAACTGGACTTACAATTTTTCTGCTCATAAGCATACTACTGCTGGATCAGACCATCAGCCAGGCTTCCAAATTCAAAGCCAGGAAGCACAGCAAACGTAGAGTGAAAGGTATTGGGTTTTAACTGGGAGGAGGGATAGAAGCTTATAGACTGCACAAGTTTACTATATACTTAAATAACATTGCATGAACCAGAAACTAACATTATACAAATGCTTATTGACAAAGGACATTTGAGTCTATATTATAACTGTCTTTAAAATATTTTTATGCGAGTTAGCAAAGCCAAGGTGCCAGAATGAGTTACGGAAATAAAGCTGTATAACAGTTGTAAATATATTGCTCTGTTATGCCTATTCATATCTGTCAACATTATTTAGGAATCACAAGTACAGCTGAGCAAGGACTCTGGCCGATCATTCTTAGTTACATAGTTAGATTGACTAAGATCAGAAGAATGGAAATTTATGTACATACAGTGGAAAAGAGCAGAATAAAACATTCAGACTCCCAAGAGTTATTGTTCAGAGTTTTGTACTATTTCCTAATTTTAACAGAATGTCTGTCTAATATTTGTGGAATATTGCTTTACCTGTGTGGAAAGTATGGTGAAATGGCAAGTCAAACTAATGAAAAAGAATTAGCAGAAGAAGATGAAGCATAAATTCCCAGAGCAAAGCTTGCAGAGCAAATACAAACCTGCTGAATGTTGTTTGGAAATGTCTGTGTATTTAATTTAAAGACTTATTTCTAATAAAAGAGGGTATGATGGAGGTTACACTAATGGCAAATATTTAAACTCCTAGTCAATGAAAAAAACGCAGCTTTGATAAAGCCATTGTACAACATGATTACAGTGCTCTGGAGCTATACAGTTATATATACTTCCTTCTCCTTTTGAATCTCTGTGGTTTTAAGCTTGGTGCCTTAAGGATAGGCTGCTTATACATTTGTTTTGCCAGCACGTTTGTCTGTTAACCTTCCACTAATAACTTTTGAACCTGAAAACAATNGGGGGGGGGAATCTGCATTAGTGTCCCACTATGAAAAGGTTGCACCAGGAGCTCAGCTTGTTCTCTTTTTTGCCTCCAAGAAGCAGAGGAATGTGGAGAGGGGGGGGTCTTGTGAACTGGGACTGGCAGGGAGTAATGTGGATTAGGGATCTGGGAGTCCTGCCTTGGGGAACAAGGGAGTCATGAAGGACAGCTGGGTCATCCCCACAGGCAGTAGGGAATATGGAGACGAGATGAGCTTTCTGGGGTGCTGCTGCAGGATTAGGTGATGTAACACAGATCTGTGGTTTTGTTAGTTCTGCTACGTGTGAAAGAGCTTATTTATTCCTCATGTTCATTACTGTGGCTTCTGGAAGGTCTGGTTATTGCAGTCAAATTGTCATCTTGTGCAATGGAAACATGCCTGCTAGTTGTTTGATGGTGGTGGAATATGATAATGATTAAGTAAAAAGAATGGAAAAGAGGACATGAAAATGGAGCTATGTGCAAATCAGCTTCTTTTCTTGCCCCACCATCTTCTTGGTGCTTTTGTAAGTGCTACAAAATGGTGTTTCAGCCTGAATTTGTGTGACTGAAGTCACCAGGCCCTCTGTACTGATGGAGACAGGAAGGCTCCTCTTGGGGAGGGAATTTGCAGCTCAGCAAGCTTGTCTGCATACATTCAGACTGTGAAGTTGGATTATATTAGTTGTTCCTCATTGTGTTAAAACAAGAGTTGTGTGAAACTTTCATGCTCACAGAAATAACATTTCTTTGAATAAACACAACTTGTGTCCTGGTATTTTTTGTATGTCATATATGAACACCATGGTGTACAGGTTCAAAAGTAAATAGGCAAATTTTGCTGTAAATTAGATACTGGCATGCTAGATAATGATTAGCTGCAACAATCCATGGTTTTCAAACAGTTACTAGGATACAGTCCAACTGAAAATGAGATTTAAACTATGAGGGGAAAGGTAAAGGTGGGTTCCTCCTGTTTTTTATAGGACTCCTTTCATTAAGGAAAAAATCTTTAAAAGAAATTGAAACATATGTCAGAAATGCAAAACCCATGATATTTTGAACCAGCTTTTAACATATAATTTGAAAAATATATTTGTGTATGTGCGTATCTGTTCATTTCTCTATATTTCTCTTATTTAAGAAAGAGATGACCTGAAGACCCAGATTGACAAATTGTGGCGAGAAGTAAATGCTCTGAAAGAAATGCAAGCACTTCAGACAGGTAAAGCAGCTTACACTGGTCAATGGCTTCCAAAAGTTATCCCTGCCTTTCCTCCCTCCTTCACACCCATCCTTTTCTTTAATGGGGATTTGTGACTGAGAAATAAAACACCTTAAGAGCAGTTATCCCATAGCTCTAATGGTGAGACCAACGTTGAAGGAAGCATTCAAGTAAAATCAAGTCTGCACTAATGGTGTACAAGTGACAATTCTTCACTAAGAGCAAGAATTAATCTGGAGCAAGAACTACTTTTGTCTTTTCTATGCACAACCCCAAGCTGTGATCAAAGACAACACAATGAGGGTTGCTGGGTTTGAGAGTTTAAATGGTCAACGAGTTTAGGTCCCCAGCTTTGATATGAACATGGGCTAACAAGGCAAAAATATTAATGGAAAACGTTGAGAATACCCCAAAAGGAAGCTAAAAGGACTGAGACTTTTTTAAAATGTGCAGTTTGTGACATTCAAATGTGAATGTTGCCATGAAACTTCAAAGTAATACCCAGTGTGAGTTCAGAAATATCCTGTATCAATGTGCAGAGTCCGCTAAGTATTTAAATAGCCAGATGGAAATTTCCAAACAAAACAAGAAGGGTAAATACACATGCACCAACTAGACAGTTGTGCTTTTTCACAGTTGTTGACATGAAACTTGGCATTCAAACATGTACAAGAGGACACTACAGAGGAAATTACATCATTCACATGAAACAACATATTTTCCTTAGGTATGGTAATATCTGGGTTGTCCTGTTTTACATCTCGGGTTACATAGAGCTTTTTGAGCTTTACAAAATATTTTTATTTTAAATTTCTTACAAGAAGACTTTAGAAGTTTCTTAAAAGAGGGAGCCTGTGCTAGACAAGTAAGTCTTGTTTAACAGTAATTCTTGTATTGCTTCCAGAAGGAGCTTGAGAGTAATCATGCACTGGCTTAGAAACGAAACCAGAGCCGGGAGATTTTCTAGCCTCAAAACTTATTCTAAGCTAAAGTCTAAATTCAGAACCCACACTGTTCAACTGGATTCTAAATTTGGCAAAAAGAGATCTATCACCCCTATAGCTCTGACTGCGTTTATTAATGACCTTATGATACTTGAAAAAGGAGCTGCTTTTTTAGCTTATGGACATTTCCAAGACACACATTAGAATCTGATTTCTTCTTTTACTTTAATTTCCTAGGTCTCCTTTTTACATACCATGAAATGTTGCTACATGCCTTTTAGTAGCACATACTTTCTCCCTAAAGAGGGCCAGTCTCCATCATTACTGCAGCATTGTTGAAGTAGATAAGGTCTCTCTGATCTTTCCCATGAATATAAATTTGTTAAAGAATTCAACATTTAGCAAATGCGTTCATTACTTTTCTTTGGCCATTAGCAGTTGGAAAGGTTAAAATTTGAAGGATGAGCCCTAATATAAAATAATGACCCTGAAAATGCAGCTAAGGAATGCAATGAATACTACAACTGGAAATACTAAAAAACTGAGACATACAGGATATGGTCCAAAGTAGATTTCCATATCCTGTTGATCAGATACATAATTACTTTTTTACAAGAACAGATGACAGGAATTAGAAACAGATTATAGAAGACATCAGGACAGAAGATGTTCATAATGTTTCATGATATATTTCTAATATAAATAAAAAATGAGTTTAAGCAATAAATGAGATAATCTGGAAGTAATCACACGCAGGATTCTAAAAGTAATTGTTACAGGAGTTTATTCAAGGCCTTTGCTACCTTCCACAGCTGAGAAGGAACGCTCCTTCAAGGAGCGTTCTATTCTTCTAAGTATTTTCCTTAGGAGAATCAGTTTTTTCACATATCTGCATTAGGAGAGCTGGAAAGCAAAGTTTAAGGATTCAGTCCTGCAAGCCTGCCCACACAGACGTTGGGCTGGAAGAACTCTGACAGCAGTTCTGCAAGGCAATTCCAGTTACAGAGCATATGCCAAATTGATGTTCCAGTACATTTGGACTTTACATCAAGACTTCCCTGAAATGTTCCAGTAAAACTAAAAGCAAACAGATTTATAAATGCAAATGTTTAGATTATTTGACTCAGATTGTCATGCAAGCTCAGTAATAAGTGTACACTTTTTGAAAGTGTTTATAGATTGAAGGCACTTTATCTCATTTGAATTTAGAGTTTGAAGGGATAGACTTTGCTGGAAAGACCAGAAATTAAGAACTGAAGAGGTGAATGTGTACTCTTCTGCAGGTAAAAATATACTTTTAATAATCATCCAGAGATTTGCATCATAAATTTCAAAACAGTATTTTTCACGTGAGCAGGACACATTTAAAATAGCACTTTTCTGTCCTGCCTTTGTTTGCTAGGAAGTAGGCTTAATTAATGCATAAAACTTTACTTTTCTTTGGCACTTAAACACCATAAACATGAAAAGACCTTTAGATATCTCTCTCTACTGTGAAGCCAAGTATAGATTTCCTGATGACCAACTCACATCTGCCAACAATACAAACATCCATACCTCATCCATTCCATCAGTTTGAAGACTGATGAAATAATGTACAAATGTGTGAAAGCAGGACTATTTGCTAAAAGATGACGTAAGATACACTGACAACAGGCCTGGGTTATATTTTAGTGTTCTGAAACAACAAAATAAAGAAATCCTTGAGATAATTACATTGCTGGAAGGAATCTGGGGCTCAAGATTATGCCTGAGGTTTATCAGCATAAACACAGGAAAGAATCTCCAAAGCACTTCATGGTGTTAAGGTCACGGCTATGTCTGGCCTTCCTCTTAAATGCCTCTTCTCTGGAGCAGCTGTAAGAGCATGCTCTGCTTTTGGCCATCCCTTGTAGTCCAAGGTGCTTTGCAGAGTGCCTGTGAGCGGTCTGTCAGATTCCCCAAAGGCACGCCAACATGCTGGTGGCATACAAGGTCCTACATGAACAGGATGAATAGCAGGAAAGTCTGATCTTGCTGCTACTTTCAGGCCCACTCTGTGGAGGCAAAAGCCTTTCACTTGCTGAGGGTCTTGTCTGCTTAATTCCAACATACCTTTAGAAAATTATAATTTTAGGAAACATTATTCAAAGCTATAGCCCAAGCTTTTACTGAACATGCAAACCAATATCTATTCACAGTTTGTCTTCGTGGGACAAAGGCCCATAAGAAGTGCTACCTCATATCAGAAGGCACCAAACATTTTCATGAAGCCAATGAAGACTGTATAGCCAAGGGAGGGACACTGGCTATCCCAAGGAATAATGATGAAACAAACATGCTTCGAGATTATGGCAAGAAAAGTATGCCTAGAGTGTCCGAGTTTTGGTTGGGTGTCAATGACATGATAAATGAAGGGAAATTTGTTGATGTCAATGGCATGGCTCTACAGTACTTCAATTGGGATCACGCCCAACCAAATGGGGGGAAGCGTGAAAACTGTGTCTTTTTTTCTCAGTCATCACAAGGAAAGTGGGTGGATGAAGTCTGTCGTACTGCCAAAAGATATATCTGTGAATTTCTAATCCCATAAGTATATATGCAAATGATCATGACCATGTTTTGGGTTATTAACACGCAGTTTTGCTTGTTAGTAAGCCCCCCCCTAGACAGTGGCGAGTTAAAAATATCCATCTCTTGCATTATACGCACTCTTTCCTGAAACAGAAATTTTCTCTATTAATTTATTTTCTATTCAGATGCTAAAAATGTTATGTTTAGTGAGTGCTCTCATTATATACAGGAATATATATTAGTTGTTGACCTACATTGTTTCATATTTTGCCATGTTATTTCAGCCTGATGTTCGGGTTGCTGGAATTCACCTCCTATTTCTGTACTTTGTATGTCTATGGTAGGATAGTATTTACTTGAACTCAGAATTCTAGTGAATTTCTTGAAAGTTTACAAAAGATTGCTGTATGGTGACATGTGCCAATATGAGGTGTAGGGATCCTTTCAGTTTCAGTGTTTAAGAGGGACTTTGGGATTATATGAGCTCCTGTGAAAAATGGCCATCATCCTTATAGAGTTTAACAGGATGGATCTGCAACAAAGAGTTTTACCTATGGCTTAAGAAAGCCAAATGAAACAGAAAAATCTGATGTTAATTTTTAAACTACAGGGAGTTAAAAGTGATATGATACACTGCTAGAAAATGGGGGAAGTAGCTGTTCTAAAACATCAGTTTAGTCTAAACATGTTTGCTTCTAAATGTCTTTATTATGATTAAATATTAGATGTCATTTGGAACATTCCCATAGAAGAAACCAACCTGAGACTAGATCGTATCTCTACTATGTAATACCTTAAGATGTGAAAAGCCTTCTCTCCTGCAGGATCACAAAGAGGCTTTATAATTCAGACAGTAACACTGCCTGAAAGCACAAGTAGAGAGGAAGGATCCCCTTTCTGGGCAAAACATCACCTCTCATTCACCTCTCCACACAACTTGCAGCACACCCGATTGGCACAAGAGTGGGCACAAACCACAGCTCATTTAGCCACATGCAAATTTTCCCAATTTAACTCCTGACATTTGAAAATGAAGTAAAATGCGCTGGTTATTTTTGCTGTTCTTAAACCTCATGGTAGAGGTCTGCCTTCATGTTATAAATAGCAGTTTCTCTCTTCTGTAAAGGAATTTCATTTAGATATTTAAATACATTGCTGCTTGGAGGCTGATTCCTACTTTATATCTTCTAGTTGTGCAAGATTTTCTTAAATTATGCAATAAATTTATGGTTACTGGTATTTAACTGTCGTATTGTTTTTGACAGCTTATGCATCCATGTGAAGGCCATTCTTTGCTAGGACTTTTCTTGAGAATTCAAAAGGGGTACTGTCTTTGGGCACATTATACTATATTTGTTATTTTTACTAGCATACCTACATGCCACAGGACAAAATTTGGATCCCTGCTTGCTTAAGTACTGTATGAGATGCAACTGTTCGACGCACCACTGTAATGTGTTGTACTTAATTTCATTTTCCAACACTTAATGTTTTTGTAAAATAGGCCTGATTTTGAATTTTATCGCTAAGCTCCTGAGTTAAAATAAAGGAGCAAAAAGTTCCCAAATATATCCAGTTTTCTTTTAAAATCTACCAATCTTTACTAAGGTTGGGATCAATATTCCTTTTACCTACATTTAAGATGATTAAAAGTCTGCAGTAATTTTGTACGGCTTCTTTACCTCTGGCTTGTCCGAAATAGGTCAGTATCTCAGCCTATATCCACAGGTACAGTCAAATTGAAAATTCAGCACAAATTCCAGAACTTGTTTACCTTTGACGAGTTTATAAATTTATGTCTTATTCAATCTATTTCAGCCAAACTTCTAAAGTTGTACACAGGATTTGAAAACATTTCTAGATATTATTGACGGATGTTTATCAAGCAGTGGATACAGACACCAGAGACAGAAATAACTATTTGTTTAGTAGCGATTTACTGCACAGAGACAAAATCCACCATACAGAAATCAGTAATCGGTTTGAAGATTCCCAGCAGAATGCTTAGTTAAGAAATAACAAAGGGACATAAAGTAAACAGGAAAAAAGATGGAGGAAAACTTAGGTGAATAGAGTTGGAGAGGTGATAGCAGGAGGATAAAAAAACTCCTCCAGAAATGCCTGCAATGGGAGCAAGACAGACAGAAAAAGTAGAAACACAGCAGGGAGACAAACTTTGTCTTGTCAAATTAACTGCCACTATCTTTCCTCTCAATGACCGAATGTACCTGAGCAAAGTGAGCTCAGAGGGAGGATGAGTATTTGCTGCCTGGTGGGCCTGCTCTGCCCTGCTGCTGCACCAGTTCTTGTCTCCAGACCTTCGCTCCCTACTCTTCCTCTCTCCTGATAAACATGTGGTATTGCCCATCTTTTCCATTAAAGCAGATTAGGCTCCCTTCTCTACACCAGTCTCCCACAATTAGTTTCTGAAATCCTCTGAGGTCTCCCGGTGATGTTTTCCCTTCAAATTCCAACTCTGGGTTCCTCATCTCGACAAAAGTCACACAGAACTGTGCACCAGGGACTTCTGCTCCCCAGTACATGCATTTACAGCTGGCAAAATGGATGTAAGAGCCAGAGTTTCACACGCAGCTGGGGTATTCTGCTCTGCAGACGGGTGCTGTGTCATGGAGCCAGCAGTCACTTAGTGATTTCCCATTTGCACACTGGATAGTCATCACAGTTCAGCTGGGAATTGCTTGAGTGGCTGGGAGTTCAGCAGGACACACGATAGAAACTTATACACATTACTGCAAAACCAACAACAGAAAAAGCTCCAACACTCACACCTAGTGGTATGACAGGAAAATGCAGAGTTTATAAAGTTTACAGTGCTACTTAAATGAGATTGCTGTAACAAATACTGCTTCTAGCTGCTTGCTAAAGGAAAAAGGTCCAATGTAACGTGTCCAAACATGTACTAGCATCTTTGCAAGAAAGTTTTTAAAGACTTTATACTAATTTTCAAAAGTGTTTGACACTGAGCTGCTAAACCTACATTCTTTTTAATTTTTGTGACAAATACTAGCAAATTTTCATTTTAGGCAGAAAAAAAATATTTTTTTTTTTTTAACTCAAACTGTTTCATGGACATTATCTTGACAGACCAAGCAGTCATTGTGATAAAAACCTCAGGAATGGTGCCCTGAATATATGATATGATAACATAAAAAACCCTAGAAACACTCCTTGCATTGCAGCCTCACAACAGGTTAAATATGTGATTTTTCTTCCCGGTTATTTAATATTTATATTTGTCCCCCCACCTTGTATCTGATGTGTCCATGGATTTCCCTTTTCCTTGGTCTCACCCCAAGGGAGGTCTCATTCTTCCACCTTCCTGCCCTAAAGGAACGCAAAGCTGGCTGTGGGCACCTAAGTGAGCGAGTTCCCTCCCCAGCCTTTTTGACTCTATAACAGAAGATGTTCACAGTCAAGTTACCATATTGGGTGGCATATGGTTAGGTCACCATTCTCCACTCTGTCCCTAGCCAACTCATCTCTTATTAGAGCAAGAGGTTGTCCCTCACAATGTTCACATCTCTTTGCTTCTGCCTTGCTATGTGTTGTAGCAGTAATTTGTTTCTAGCATAAGAGCTGGTAGTTACAAGAGGTTGTCAGAAGGAGAAACTCTTTCATCCTGTTTGTTACACATGATATACATCCAGTATCATTTGGTCTGGGTTCAGCTGTACTACATCTCACAGGATTTTCAACAACTCATCTTCATTCCTTCCTCTCTCTTTTTGACTACCTCAGCCCTGCCTGTGTATATTGAACCAGGCTGATCTTCATCTTAGTGAGCCTGCTGACATTGCCTGTCAGCAAGGGAAGAGTCTGAGGCAGAAGAAGGACTGCCAGCACCAACGTCCAGCTCAGAGTTTAGCTGTACTACCTTCCCTGGTCTGCTCCTGAAGGGAAAGTTCTGGTATTAGCCAAGAGATGCTCAGGAGCATCTCCCAAGCTTTTCAAACTGCACAGCAGAGCCCAAGGCTTGCTGGTTTGCCCCTGACCTTCATTAGAAGGCTTAGTGGTGAGTGCAAAGGTTGAAGTAGAGGAGTTTCGAGTGGAAGGAAGTTACAATTCAAAGCCAGGCTCAGAGCTGGCCTTACACACAAGAACATAAGCACAGTACTTTTATTTACCAGTATTTTCACCTTTTTCACCTTTCTCTCTTGACTTTTACTCCTTTCATTTATTTTTCTCCATATGTTATTTTCCATAGTCTTCATGCATACACGCTAACCCTCTGGGAAGGAAAATTTTCCAGGAGCACAGAAGTTTGCTTCTGTAGCCAGGTCTATAATTGAAAAGGCTTTAAAGATCTATTCTTGATTACTCACCCTAGTACCAGTTCAAAATTCAACCTTGTTAAACTCCTTCCATCCATCAGCAACATCCTAGCATCTTGTGGGACACTCAGTATTTCTGAGGCACTGATGTTGTTGCAGTAAGCTCAGACCAGTTATGAAGTCACCTGTGCTATGTCACAGGGGCATATGGTTTGTCTGAATCAAACACTGCAACTGCCTAAATCTGAGTAATTACTGAAGGACAATTGTACCTGCGAACATGAAACAACCTCAGAGAACCTTACCTTTGAATAGCAATGAGCAAGACAGATTCCTCTGCAGGAGCAAAGAGCCTTAGCTGGACCCTCTGCTCATATTTAAGCTCAATCCAAGCTAGTTAGCATACATCAAGCACCCATCCCCACTTGAATGCCTGGGTTGCAGGGAAGAGTTCTCAGCTGTGTTTGAGGCACAGGCTGTCTGATGGATTAACGTGTGCTGTGGATTTCAGCAGCAGAAGCTTTAAAAATGGAAAACAGTCAAATGTTTACTAACCAAAACTAACTGGAAAACCATTAAAATGTTGGGAAATGGCTTCAAATTTCAGCTTTCTTTGTCTTAATCTCCAATTTAAGCCTTTTTCTGGGATTAAGCCAGCTCTATGGACCACAGAGATGGCTGTGCTATCAGGAAAGCTGTGTTCCTTCCACTGTCGGGGTGTTCATAAAAGGAGAAAGTCCTCTTGTACCAGACTCCAAGATAGGGGTTTGGAGGATGTAATCCCAGATAAAATTTCTGCATCCCAGCTGGAAGCATCTCTCTGTGCTCAGGAGACAAGGCACATGTGTACCTAGGTGAGCTCAAAGCCTTCAGTAGGAGCTGGATTAGCCTGCTGGGAGCAGGAGGCTCCTGAGCACAGGACACGGGTGGGGATTACATGCCCAGGCACCACCTGTATACAAAAAGCCTGTTTACTTGCATCACAGGCATGTAGCTTCCTGCCTTGCAACTTCTCTGAGGAGAAATGTGCTATATGCAGAACAAAAGTACTATAGGGGTTTTGCTGTGCCTCATTTGAACTGCACAAGAATTTTCCCATTAGTACAAGCCTTGTCCCTCCACCTTTGGAAAAAGGCAAACAATCTGCTTCAAGGAGTCCCCGATCCTCTTACTGATCACTATCAATACATGAAAAAGGAGTATCTGCCACCAATCAGACCAGCCTTGCTGGTGACCAACTAACTTGCAGATATGCTATCAAAGATCACATTTTAAAATAAAAATGTGATGCACAGTCTTAGATTGTTCATATTTGTCCTAACAGCTGAATGACTGCTTACAAATTGAGGCAGAATTTGGCCCATGTAGGCTTAGCTAAACCTCTAACAGTTCTGGCACTATTTTCTGGGGAAAAAAAAAAAAAAAAAGTAAGGCTTAACTATGCATACTTTCTTCTTTAAAGGAACTCTACTTCTTTTTCTGTTTATTTCTTCCCCTCTGTGGCCTGCAATTACTCCTCAGTATTGCAATTGGCAATATCTCCTTTATTGCTTTTCTATTTATTATATAGGAGGTTTTTTTATAGACTTTCTCTTACAAACTCTCCATAACTTCTCTTTTCTTTTTAAATTCCATCTTTTGGTTCACTTTTGAGAAGGATAAAAGCAGTACTAGATCTTGGAAACTAAATGATGGGTACTTTAGAAACAGTTTATTGCACTGGTAAATATAACACCAATCTCACTTAGTGTTGTCTAAACAAAAGATAACTTCCCTGCAGTGATGGTGTTGAAACAGCATTCCTCCCCCCGGCCAAGTTTTAGGCAGGAGGGGTGGCTTGAGAGTATTTTAAAGATATCTTTGCTCTCTCAGGTTGCAGCCGTCTGTAGGCTCAGAGAAACAGAGGGACACAGTATTACACTGTGCCAGATAGCCTCTTCTCCTTCAGCAGCACCTGAGATGAGGCTACAGATGGCCAAACTCTCACTTGCTAGGGAGGAATAGCCCAGCAGCTGGGGTGCATGCACAGTGTTGCTTCTTTGCACTGACTGTGTGGAAAAGAAGAATTTATAGTACAGGGGGTTGAATGTAAATAATCTAGTTTGAGCAAACTTGCGGCACTTGTGGTTTTTCTTGAGAAAATCACCCTGTGGCATTCAGAGTATCCCTTTGGCTCATACCTGCAGTCAACTAAGTAGAAAAGAAGTCTAACAACTTCTTTTGGTAGTGAATAGAGCCTGTTCTGATACAGTATGGCCAGGTGCCTGCACATGGCACATGTAATTAGACAGGCTGCCTATGAGACAGATATATTCAGACCTAAAACAAGGGAACATGATACACGTACTAAAGCACCGTGATTTATTCTTATATGCTTATGCAGAAGCAATGTGGAAAATTCCACAAACACAGATCCCTTCTTTCAGGATAGCCAAAGATTAATATAGGTGTAGTTAAAAAGAAAAGCAGCAGCGTGGCGGGGACAAGACTGTAAAGATGGTTTACTAGATAAATGATGTACTTTTAAATGAGCTATCTTTTCTCTGTACTGTATCAGAGCTACCAGAGCTGCTAGTAATTAATAAACCCTTTGAAATTAAAGCCATCTCTCTCTCTCCTCAAATATAATGAAAAATAGCTTTCCCCGGGATGCTCAATCTCCTCAGTAGCACAGTGGCATTCCTCTTTGTTCTTCTGAAGTACTACTTTATTTGCCTCTGTAATGGTAATAATTTCATAAAAATGTACATCCTTAGGGAAAATGGAGCACAAACCTCCTAATGTTGCATTATCAGGACATGACACAAAGTTCTTTAAAGTGAACGGAAAGACTCCTGTTGAAATCAAACTCCTAGTACATAAATGTTATAGTACAATCCACGTTAAGGCAAGCAATCTCAAGTGCTCCTGCGGAAGATGGCTGTTCAAAACATGGCGTTGCCAGGTCCTTTTGCTTATTCAGGAAATTCAACTATAAATGAAAAGACTCATTTCTTCTTCGATTAACAGTGAATTTTTCCTTCCCAGTGAAGGAAACACAGAAGCAGAACTAGCAAACACTAGGTGGTGTTTTCTTTGGAGATGTATTCTCTAGTGAAATCCTTCAGTCCATTCCGGGTGCAAAGGCCTGCCTGATCTGCAAACCGAAGGGGAAGGACTGTTCTTCAGTTTGCTTCAACAGACTTTGGGTCAAACCCCAAAGTTCCTACTTGTCATTCCTCTTCTATTTTAACTGGCTATCACCACGGTTTCGTTTCTGGAGGTGTTTAAACTAGTAAATGCAGACATCAGCTCGAGAAGGAAAGGAGCAGAGAAAAACCCAGATTTTTTTCCTCTGATCTCTCAGCCTCAAAGTGGCGTGAACCCTCAGTGGGCTACGGGGGTGTCTCAGCAGCAAGAGATTTCGTCTTCCTGCACAGAAGCGCCCGTGAGTGCTGGCTGCCCTAAATACCGATGCCATCTGCTACATCACCGCTGTCCCTCGACGTCCCTCTGAGACATCTCCCCCGTGAGAGCGGCTCTCCCCCCTGCTCCGCTAGGACCCAGAGGGAGCTGTAGCCGAGCAAGGGCAAAGGGATTTTCGGGGGAAGCTGCTGCGTGCTGGAGGAGCTGTTTCCACGCTGCTTTCGCCCTCCCCCCGTGCACGCAAACAGCACTGGCCGCCCACCCGACGGCGGCTCCCGGGGCGCAGAGCCGAATCCAGGTGCCCCGGGACCTGCCGGTCCGGGAAACGCAAAGCCCCGCAATGGCCAGCCCGCTACGAGCTGGGCTGCTTTTTTCTGGGGGGGTGGGATGTGTTTTTAGGGGGTTGTTTGGGGTTTTTTTGAGATGATTCTTTCGTCCCCCGGCGTCGGCAGTGTTCGAGATGTGGCCGTGCCGGGCGGGTCGCCGCGACGGCTCCCGCTCCCCGGCCGCGCCCCGAACCCCGGTCCCGGGCTCNGGGCGCTGTCCGCCGCCCCCGGTGCTGAAGCTGCCCGCGGAGGAGCGTCCGGCGCCGGGGGCGAGGAGCGCCGGTCCGGCCCGCCACCCGCTGAGCGGCGCGGAGCAGAGGAGGCGGCGGGTGGGCGCCCCCGTGAGCGCCCCGCAGGGGGATCCGCGGAGCGGGGAAGGCTCCCTCTGGCCGTACGGCGGAGGCTCGGTGGAGTTTCGGCCCCGGGCCCGGCTGGGAGCAGGGCTGCTACGCTTTGCCCTCCCCAGACTCCCTCTGGAGTCTTTACCCTCCGGCCTCGGCTCCTGAGTGAGGGCTGCATCTCCTGCGCGGCAGCCGTCGGCAAAACCAGTTTCTAACTGAAATACGCGGGACTGCAGGAAATTTTCTTTAAGTTTTGGGGTAACTTTTGCCGGTTTTTTGTTGAGCTGGGGTTAGCGTGCAGTATCGGGGCATTTATTGCTCTTCTGCGAGGTGTTGTTCAAGACATCCAGAAAATCAGTTGAAATGTGCTTTTGATCACAGTTTCTCTCTAGACAAAAAGATGTTTACCATGTATTAAACATGTTGGTAGGGAAATGTAACCCTGCTGCTAGTCCTGCTCTCTGCTTTTGGAGGAATGGGGTGCAAAAGGACTATGAGAAGGAGGAGAAAGAGGGCTCATGGGACTCTTGAGAAAGGAAAGAGGTAAGGATTAAAAAAGCAAGCTGTTTTCTTAGGGCAGAATCAGCTTTAACCAGAAGTGCCCAGCAGCTGCAGAACTAGCCCTTTGCAAAAGATGACTCATTTGTTTAATTTTTCCCTATGTGTAATCACAGTTACTTGTTCTAACTTAAAATATTAGCATGTCCTGTGTTCAGGAATTTCTTGGGTATGTGGTAAAACAAAGTGTCTGTTCCAAAAAGTTTACAGTCTAAATGGACAAAAGGAAGGTTATTATCCGCATTTTACAAAGGGGAAGCTGAAGCATTAAGAAATTAAGGATTGAAATAAAGCATCGTCGAGCAAGGAAAAGAAAATGAAATCTTCTGGACCCAGTATCTCAGCCACTAGGTTATCTTTCTTTCCCAAGGGTCAGATCTGGGCTGTGTGATGAATTCTAACAAACATATACCTCCATCTTGAGAGCAGGAGTTGAGTGCGCATGTGTGGGAGTAGCATAGGGACTGGCCAGGCTGAAGGAGCCCGGTGCCAGATAACAAAGACGGCAGCTGGGAGAGTGAGGAGGGCAAGGACTGTTCCTGCCAGAACTACCCTGTCCTCTGACAGAGACCCTGAATGTACCTCCTATGAAAAAGACCATACAAAATTAACTTTATTTTTGATTCTTGGGTCAGCTAATGCTATGCCAAGCATTCAATTGATAAATATTATATTTCATATTTACTCCAGGACGTCTAGAGTAATTCTGTTAGCGTGCACTACGTGATTAGTGTAGCCAATAATGAGTTACTGTTGAACTGCTCTATAAATCTAACATGCTGTTAAACTAATTATCATCTTATGTATTTAGCTGAGCAATCAGTCTAAGCTAGCTAAAGCAATGTGAAAAATTTCAAGATTAAAAGCATGAAACAAACTGTGGCTAGTGTCTAATTAAGCAGGGAACAATATGGTGAAGTGCAAACATGGATACTGCAGGCAAATTTATCTTAGGAAACCTGTCCAAGTTTGAGAATGCACTGTTTCAGTTAATCTCACTGTAGTCTGCTGAAGACTGAGATACTTGTCTTGGTTCAACTATGTATTGTATATTCATAATGTTACAATTTTAATTGGTTAGAGAAATGGAAAGAAGAGAAAACTACTTCTGTTCCTATTACAAATATATTTCATACATGCTACACAAAGTTAAACCATTTCCTGTAAAAATATGGCTAAAGCAAAGATTTAAGACTGTGTAGTCTGTAGTCTCTAGGCGTAATTATGTTGGTACACTAGATGAGAAACAGCTTCCTCTGTTCCAACCACCAAGGTCAGAGGTTCAAACATTATCTTCAAAGACGTTTACTCATGCCTAACTTTATCTTGGCTCTGGAATTATTGACATTGCATTCTTATTGTTAATCATCATACATATTACCTGCAACCATCTAGTATGTTCTTTTGCTGATTAAAACACAATATTTGCTGAGAATATTGCTTACTTAGGATCGCTGTAACCATTTTGGAACATTATAAAAGGTAGTTAAAAGGCATTGCTAAGAAGACCTTTGGCCACCATAAATCCTACATTTCATAAAATCTGTTGTGTAAAGACAATTATGTGAACATCGCTTAGTATCCAGTTCATGAAAACTTTGGTACTAATTCCATGCAAAGATCTTAGCGGACTTTCCACGCTGCTTTAAAGGAAATTAAATTCTAACTGCTTAATATCCTAGGCTGCATCCCATGTCTATAAAATGGAACATACATAACTAGTTCGAAGTGTTATCGGGTCCAAAATTTTCCTAACAGTGCTGCAGTACTTTGAGATTTTTCTAAAGAATTGGCAGGTGTGTTTACTCTGGACAAGGGATCTTTCAAATGAGGTGTAATGTTTTTGCTTATGTTTTCTTGTAACTTATGACTAATGAGTTTAACTGACTGAGTTTAGTGGGCATGGTAGTGTTGGGTTGACGGTTGGATGAGATGATCTTAAAGGTCTTTTCCAACCTAAACGATTCTATGATTCTATTTACATAGGACTACCTTTTCATAACTCGTTTTGCTGGTATACCCATTATAAAGAACATAAACTACTTCACGCATTTTCCCTAGCAAATGTAAAATAATCACTTAGGAACAACATTTTTAAAAAAAAATTATTCAGGTGATTCTCTAAGGAAGCATTTATCTTGAGACTGGCCAAAAAACCTGTGGTAGAGGATGGATATTGTGGAGAATCCAGTTCAGTTCTTGAGATCAGCGCAGATTGCTTTGTGGAATCTTGGAATGTATATGGAGCAAATGCAGCTTTTGAGATCAGAGACAGGTAACAAAGAAAACATCTTCAGCTTTCTTTTGTGTACTCTGTTATAGAGACACTGTGATAAATGGAAGACAATGGAATTCATAGGAATTTTATAAGCATGTGAATCTTCCCAAACTTTTGTCTGCACAGCACTATAGTTTTTCCTACAATATTTTTGCCAATATAGTTAGCAATTAAGTAACATCCACTGGATCTTACTGACATAGCAGGGACACTAGGAGACTTAGTGTAGTCCTTACCCACCAGAAGACAAGCTTTGATGCCTTTTTTTCAAAATTTTAAATCCATTTTTTTCATTCTTCATTAGATGCCCCACTGAAACTCGATATTCTACTAGTGTTAAATTAAAACCAGATGGTTTCTTAGGAAATATAAACTGTATCTGTGCACATGTGTGTGTATGCAGCTGTTCAATAATGTTAATGACTGGAATCTAAGTCCATGACTACACTTCTAGTAAGAGTTAATAAAGAAACTGCTAACAGCATCTTACATGAGCAGTATGTACCATACATCACTATGCCTCAACCTGTATCACTGATGGTTTGCCAGACATCACAAGGTAGCCTGCAAAATGGTCTCTCTCCCTTCCAAAAAAATGGTCTCACAAATGATTCTGTGCACATGACCAAACCATCAAGGCAAAATAAAAAGATATGTTCATATGAATAACAAAATACAATAAATTAATATGAAACATATGAAACACGAGACATTATGGCAGTGAGGCACCAAAGAGTCCATTTCTACAGGACTAGGCAGCATTTTTTTCAGGATAGTAGGTGGCCCTTTGTTTTTAGAAAGGTTGAGAAGTACTCTAAGCACATCAGAAGAGCTTTTATAGTTATAAGCAATTTATTGGTTGGCTGGTCCATGTAATAGCTGTTTATTAAGGCATACACTAAGCACTCTGTAACCTTTAACAAATTATTTATAAGTGTTAATTAATGAAAAACATAGTTTTGCTAGCATACTGCCAGCATTATTAATCAGTTCTCAATACCATGAAAGACAGATACCCCCAACATTCTCATTCAACCTTCTTGGCAAATAGGAATAAGTAGGAGTGAATAAGCAAGGTTATATATGAAACATTGATTAGAAGGAAATGATTATCATATGAATTGGGTAATTCTACTGAAATATTAAGGGAAGGTGATAAGAATAGAATGTTCTGGAGACTCTGCCAGTTTTCTTTCCCATGCATTGCATTAGTAGTATTGTAGTGTTAATCCATTCAGTCATTGAAAGAAAAGAGAAAAAGGCCATTGGTGAATAGGCAGGGAAATGTCAAGCTTTACACAAGATGCAGATATTCTTCATTATGCAGGGTACAGAAACTCTGAGAAAGGAGCTCATTAGTAGAGTTAGGTGAATAATGGGTTGTCTGGTTTTGTGGTCAAACCAAAAAACCAGGAGGGGAAAACCGATCAAACTAAGCAGAAAATTTTGAGGGTTTTTTTTTAAAATTTTATTTTCTTGGAGGGAAGAAGAAAGAGAGATTGGATGCAGGGAAGGTGGGGGGCAGGGGGGTTAGGGAGANGAATAGGGTATGTCTGTAGCATCAAACCCTCTAAGTTCCATGTCCTGAGACAGCTGGACATGAGTTTCCTTTTTGGAAGTTTTGTAGTCACTAAGCATGGAGCTGAGAAGCTCTGCTGACAACTGTCTGCCTCAGATGCTTACAGACCTTTTGTCTTTAAACTCAATCCTGAGAAAGCGAGAGCACACCAA